>JAQFYC010005061.1:0-15338 GCA_034694165.1 Tomocerus mixtus | reverse complement strand
GTTTAAATTCAACATTCAACTCTCGGGCTTAGATAAGCAATGCAAAATTCAAGCAAACACGTAGAAAAACAATGAAAAATCACTTAATGCACGCCAAAGAGATGAAAGGGCAAGAGCAAGAGAACAAGTTGTATTTGTATGTACAATGTACAGAAATTGCATATCGGTAGCACAAGTTCTTCTTCTAGTATTGATGCACGTTTACCACATTAAGCAGACAGATATTACTTTAACAAGTGGATTGGATTGGAATATGTAGTTGTACTTGTACTTGTTAGCTACGCGTTATGTTACATAGCATATCAGTACATACACAGACAGTAAGTAAGCAATAGCATATTATTAGCCGAATGTTGTACGTACATAAACATATTGTATGTTATGTGCTTCACTTTACTTTACTTACTATTCAACTATAATTTAATGCAAAATGTAATCCCTTCAACCATGCTAATGTAACTTAAACTGGCATGGTAGCTTACTTACTATACTTAGTATGTTTGCAATTGTATGTAGGATATCTTTAGCTAACAGTTCAGTTCAAATTCAAAGCAAATACCTATGTATAGATACTTAGCAAAGTTTTCCATTCACATTTAAACTAAACCTCAACCAAAGTGTTTCTTCTCCCCTCAAACCTCACTTATCAAAGCTAATCTGCTTAATAATCTCACAGTTTGGCCATTAAATTATTATGATATTGTTATTATTTTTATCATTTCCACTCTGCTCTACCATCTAAATGGAAGCTAAGTTAAGGCTGTGCACTTGCAATAAGAAATACTAGATTTTTTACGCTTTGTAGGCAAATGAAAAGTTGAATTTGCAAAATTCTACTAAAAAGGAGATACTTAGCTAAATCTTGCTAGGCAGGTAGTAGTAGTAGCTAAGCTACTTTTAAGTTTTAAATACACCTTAACTATGTAAGACACAGGTAACCTCAGTCAGGAAATATTATGCATGAAAAAAATAACCAAGAAACATAAGTAAGTAGTTCTGATGAGATATTGCTATTGGTAATGCTAAAATGTTAATATACTTTTCAGGCAAGAGGTAAGACAAGTTCATAATAATAAAAACTTCTTCTTTTCAGGATTCTTTAAGCAGTTTGCAATACTATTTACAAGAACAAGAATAAGAACACGAATGGGGCATCGCGAAACAATAATATTAATTGGTTTCCTTCTTAACAGCCCCAGATTACTAAACCTAACTTATGTCTTCATTACAGTTTATTCCTTTGTACAATTTGCAAGCTAGCAAGCATATAAATTCTAACGCATACACACTTGAAGTAAAAATTATATTATATCTGTAGGTACTGAACTGAAGGGTTAAATCTTAAATCTAAAAAATATAATAAACACTAACAATCAGCCAGTTGTTATTGTTAAAGGTAAAAAACATAAGGATTGTTTTGATTAGGTACGAAACATACAGGTATCAATTTCTTATAATGATATTTAAAGAAATACTGAGCTACTTCTACTACGGGTTAACAATAAATACTAACAATCAGACAATAGTAGATATTGCAGGGAAATAAATAAAGCTGATTCTTTGTTTTGATTAAGTTTTCGATATGCTATTTTAAAGCAGTAAATACTACGTTACACATAGATATCAGGTAGAACCGCTGCTGTGCTCAGGAAATTATGTTGATTAAATCATATCTATATAATAAATAGTACTGCTATATAAAAATACTATTAGAAAAAGTAATTTTCTAAAGACAAAAGAACTGTATGCGTATGTAGTGTGTAGCATTACTCAGTAGAAGGTATTATTTTGCGAATACAAAGAAATAATAAGCAAAAGAGGTATTTTGTGTGCAGATTCTTTAAGATTAGAATATATTTTAAGAGTTAGGGAATCTTACCTGATTCTGCAAGTAGAACTGGGCTTGAGGAGGTAGTTGGGCAGCTGTGCCACTTCCACCCGTCTGCCCAAACATGACTAATTGTTGCAAGGTTTGCTGTATACTTTGCTGTTGCTGTTGTAATTGCTGCTGAAGAGCCTTAAGAAAAAACAAGAAGGCAAGAGTCAGAATGGTGAATGGACGTGATAAAATCACTTTACTTGATTAAGATATTAATCAAACTATCTAAGTAAAGGCAAGTGGACTAACTTGACTAAACTTCGGTTCTCGGGTAACTAGGAACTCCTTTTATATTTCCTACCGTCTACAATCCGAATCCGAACTCAAATCTTGCTTTTATATACTACATCTGATATAAGTAACAATAATGTTAAATAAACTACAATAGGTTCGAACAAAACCCAGTGGACTGTATTCGACACTAGACTAGAGCGAACTTGGTCCCAGAACATGATCACTATGTACTTCGCTTCACTTATTAACTTGGTCCAATAATTTTCTATATTTCTATCTGTACTATACCTAAATATATAGTAAAACTATTTGTACTTACATAATTTGTGTACAGGGAGCTATTACTGATATGTATATTTATTTTCTAGAGAGGCACACACAGAGCAGGGACAAACAACATTTTATCCTAATGACTCTCAATATCAGTAAAAGGCAAACTAACTAAATCTAAAGGTAACTTCTAAAACATAAGACACATTACTTAATTTACTATGTAATGGAAAATAGTAACATAAAATGTAGATACAGATACACTATAGAGATTGAGACCGAAAGTAAAACCCAACATACCTGCAATTCTTGACTTCCAAGTGACGCCGTGGACGCGAACTGATTCTGGAGATACAATTGCTGACTGGATGCGGATGCACTCAGGCTCATCAACTATCAAACAATAAATTAGTTTAGGGACTATTTGTTTCACCTTCACCATTCCTTCCTACTAGATCACTGACTGCATAAATTTAGCTTACACAGAACTACTTCAAGAAAATACACAGAACATTCGGGTAACTGAAATCTTCGTGTCATCTTTGTAGCTTGGATACTTGGTACATTAATATATGCACAGTGTAGTGAACATAACATAACATACATGAGATTGACTTCTAATTTGAATAATTTAACCAATATGCAGATTAGTCTGCTTTTGGTCTTGATTTCTTTACTATCTTTACCACTGAAGCTTACAATTTACAATTAGTCAAGAGACTCCAGATATTTCACGTATGTGTTAATATGCGCATTCCTCTAAATAATATTTATGCAGATAAGGTTGCATTGACACAAAGATACAATAATTCGCTTCTGTCCTCCTTAACCTTAGCAAACTTCTCTTCACTTCGTGTCTTATTTCCCTGACTTGACCTTATCTTATTTTACAACGAGCTTCTTTGTGCAAGATAACTATAACAAGTCTAAGGTCTCAGCTAAAGTTTACACAGACACTTCTTTTAATATACAGTATACGATTGCGGCTAAATACAATATACAATGTTAAAGATTGTTCTGAACTACAAATGTTTACTATGTACGTGATTTCTTAAGATATGGGCAATAATAACTAGAAATATATAGATTATGTATGTATGTATGAAAAAGTGAATTTACCTGATTGAGAGATAATTGTCCAGCCTGAAGAGCAGCGAGAGCGGCTTGTACGGAGGCTGCGGAGGGGGTGAGATTTGGGGATCCGAGAGCGCCGTGTCCATTGGCCTGGGAGAGTCCGGAAGAGGGCCCATTTTTAGAGGAGTTGAGGTGACGATGGTGATGATGAGATGACAATGAGCTAGAGTTGTTGTTGTGATGAGAATGTGCATTGGCCAGTCTGTCGCTGGAGGTGACGAGGTTGAGGGCGCCGACTTTGTCCGAGTCGAGGGAGTCTGCATCGTCCCCGAGCTCACTGCCTGACCTCTCGTCCTCACTCAGGTCACCGTTAAGCCCATTGTCTAGAGATAGACAAGAAGATGAGTCTTCATGAAGAAGTGACGACGGAAGAGTAGGCAGAGGCAGTGTCAGAGCGGATTGAGCTGAGAACATGACGGGATCTGGGAATTTTAATGACGGGTAATGTAAGTGTATGGTACATACGTGGTGGGTAGTGTACGATACAGTTAGTTACATTCTTGTAGGGCAAAATATACTTTTTTAAGGAATTTCCATACAATTTGTATTGGTATTGGTACTGAACTCAACTCCCTTTGCTCCTCTCTTTATACACTCACTCATAACTACTCCAGTCTTAATATTACAAATACATAGTTGTAGGAATCTATGTAAATGTAATTTAGAGAAGGATTTGATAGATAAAATGCACATTGTAGCTATGCACATAAATAAATAGAGTAAGCATTTAGGGAATAGTTTTTTAAAATAGGAAAATTACACTGAATCACATTCACAATCACATTTTGTACGTCTTTCTTATTGAATCTATGAAATTTCTTGTAAGGATTATTCTCAAGTCTTGTTGATGCTTCCATTCTTAACGGATTAAGATTATCTGACACATTATTTATGGCTAATCAATATTTTCCAAAGAAAAGAAACGTTATTTTCCTTCATTTTGCTTTATCTAAGCAAGAACACTTGCACAAAATAGATCTGGCGAACCACAATGCTATCAGAAACTGTGTACTGCTATTCTAAACGGGTGGACAAGACCTGGGCTGAGAAACGCTACTGATCTGTTGGGTATCGAAACAAGAAAAGTAGTCAAGAAGAAGAGGAATCTTCCTATCAGATCAGTTCAGTCAGTTTACATACATCCACATAGTATCTCATACGCAAACTACTTACTTTAGAGAGCATTGTGAATTCCTATTTGGTTTGGAATTATATTACTTCACTTCAGCTGACGAGAGAAGGAACCCACCATAATATTATAACAGAGTTTCTTCAGACCCTGCTGCTATGCTGGTTTCGTTTCGTTTGAAAAAGAATCTTCCTCTCTATACATATGCATTGCAACTACAAACTACAGTGGAGCATACAACTAGATACGTGCAAATACACTGAGACTATGTAGCCCATTAGTATTCCGAGTATGGACATGGATGGTCACTTCTGGGCCGAGCTTTGACCATTTTATGCAAGACGCATGTAAAATACATCGATTAAAATACATCTGAAATATATTCCCTCGCATTACTCGACGTGATCTGAATACTCCATAGTGTTCTTCAAATAGGGGCGCCTTCCGATCCATCTTACTAGAATCGCTTTCTCGGACATCAAACATCAAGAAAGTTGGATCCATACCTAACCAATATCAACAACAACTACTACTATATATTCTACATGTACGTACATATGCAATTACTAGTGTAGTACACATCTATAAAGAATAATATTATACTGTTCTTGACTAACTAATCCAAACTTTATACTTTATACTCTAGTCTCTAGCATACGATTACAGATGTACTTACAACATACTTTAAACGATACATAGATGTAAAACAACTTTATGTATAGTATAAGTATTATGTATTATTGTATGTAGTATGAACACCATATATACAATCTGTATGACATGTTTCACGTTACCACTAAGATGTTCCTTGGATGAATCTCTTTTCTGTAAATTATTCACTGTAATACTATTGTTGCTGAGGAAAACGAGTAATCAGACATTATAATTATTTACCTAAAACACGAGCATTGACAATTAATTCGTCAGAAATGTGTCAATGTCTCCGCATTTATAGAGTGGTACACATAGAATTTGTTAGGCTAACAATAATAGAATGAATTGGATTTCGGCTTTCGAGTGAAATAAATCATTGAAGTGCAGTGTATTTATTTGTCTTTCTCCCTCGGTGGAATTTAATGCAAACATGCCTTTACTGACAGAATAGTTTTCGTTTATCCTATCCATCAACCCGAAAAAATAGTATTTCGTAAAAGGAACCTATAGTACTCTTGTATAGATGTACAAGTACATACTGATTTGCTATTATTCACTTGTTACAAAAGTAAGAAAGACTGATTCAAGTTATATATATAATGTGTATGTATAATATAGCTCCTGATATTCCCAGTATAAGTTGTATTGTAATAGGACAAGTGAAACCAAAGTCATTCATTCATATAAAAGGAAACGAGACTTGACTATTTGTAGACTACCTATTCTATGTATTTAAAGTAAACCAAAAAGTGAATAAGTACTTAATTCAGATCAGACTAGGGAAAAGTAAGATTTAGTCATTCGTGTGAGTCAACTCGTCCAAGATTACAACGTACATACTGTAATATAGTACTTAAATAAGTAGTAGGTAGGTAAATAACATCCCTTAGCTGTCTCGCTGTCTGTAGTGAACTGAGAACTTTGTTGGGAGAAAGAGCCTATCGAAACGCTTGGAGAGTAGACTTTGCGTGAAAATGTTCCTCACTCAGGAGCATAAAGAAAAAAGAGGAAAGCATATGGGCGAAAATTCAATTTAATTTATATAAAGAGAACAAGGTGCTATTCATTTTCTTGGTAGTAAATCCCAAGGGATAACTGCGTGGCGATTTCCCCTTTCTCCATTCCTTTCACAGAGTGACCAATAAAGGTTAAGAGATAGTTTTTACATTGATTTCTATTCTAACCCTTTCTTCATTCCCATTCCCACTTTTACTCTCTCCAATCCAGAATCCAGTCCAAGCCAGCCCAATCCACATTACATTGACTTGACTTACCCAAGCCAAGCCAGTTCTCTATTTTACTCTCCAAGAGTTCAGCTCACTCACATCAGTTCAGTTAGTTGACTCTTGACTTGATCCTAATCTCACTCCTAGTCCAGTCCAATGCTACCGACTAGATTGCATTGCTCTATATACATACTAGTAGCTATATACTACATAAAACTATATATTATACGCATAAAGGCAAAGTAAACTCTCAACACTTCACCGAATACTCAACTGCACTGAACTTACTTAGTACTTTCAATCTATTTTCTTATATTATCATACATAAATGTTTGTAATACACATATATAGTGCTTTCTATATCATCCCCGTTTACGTAGGTAGTAGTAGTAGGTAAGTAAAGGAAACCAAACGAAGCTAAACGAAACCAGTTGGTCTAGCTGGCCAAACCAAGCCAAGCCACCCAGTAGTCCATAGAGCACTCAACCAAAGGTTTGCCAATCAAAATACTGCATCTCTTCTTTATTCCGATTGCCTAGCCTAGAGTGCATTCAATTCAGCGGAGCTAGTTTTCCTAAAAACTTTACAGAGTAGAACATGACAAGCAAGATCGGGCAGTCCAAGTGGAACTTGCTGGACAGAGCTTCTTGTCATCCGAAAAATGCCTAAAACGACTTCGGAACAGTTCAGTCCGATTTTTATCTGATATCAATGCGCTTAAACGGAATAGATATAGAGAAATTATACAGAAATGCTGATAATCGCAATAGGTATGTGATGTTGATGTTCTACTGTTTACAGTACAGTAGCAGTAGGTAAATATACAGTATTGTGTCTATATAAGGATAGCTAGAGAAAGAAGATTCCATTCCCCGTGTGTTTCTGTTCTGTTGTATTGCATTTTGATGGGATGTGATGGGAATAGTGTACACGGCCGTGCTGATTGCCAGGCAAGGCCAGTGTATACAAGTACAAGTACATAATACGTACACATATAACGCACAAGACAAGTATAGAACGCAACTTGTGTATAAAGATGTACTTATATAAGTAACTATTGTCGGCCAGCACTACTCACATCAACATCACATCCCAAAGATCCATTTCCTTCATCCGATTAACTTTTCCCGAGGCACAGCAAAGGAAAAGTGAGTGGACTGGCCTGATGTTGAGTATCTCTCTAGCTTTCTATGGCTATGGCTATGGCTGGACTGCTCTCTGAGTGAGTGAGTCTGTGACACACTCCCTTCTTGTCATTTACAGGACGAGATATACAAGACAAACTTTTTCATCCTCACACTATGCTATACTGTTATAATATACCACCACAATACAATATGAATGTACATCCAATGTAATGCAAGCTTTTATTTCTAAATAGAGATATGTATGTACTCCTTTAACTCTCAGTAATGCGTATAGAAAATGTAATGAGATCTTTACGCAGACCAGTCATCCCACTAACTTTTACATCACAATTTACTTTCGATGTGTTAAGGTTCTAAATATTAACTCATACTTCCTCTACATCCATGAACCTTTTACTAGCAGCATTCCTTGCTATGAAATTAAAATTACTACATATTGTTACCGATATTTAATTTTACAAAAATTTTACATATGAAACAACAAAAGCAGTACTTTCAGTTCAGACTCAGATCTCTGGAAAGGATTTCACAATTTTATTTTTTTATCTCTGCATAAGTAATTTCGAATTTAATGTTTACTTTCTCCTCCTGTTGAATAATAAAACTTAAACCACGTTGGAGGCAGTACAGGGAAAGGAAAGTAACTTAACTCCAGGCATGAAAGCATGAGAATATGTGGATTGGACTACTAGATTGTCTCACTGACTGAAGATTTGGTTTTGCTTGTGAAATCCTCATGAGAACATGTTATATTAGACTGCTGTGGCATGGCATGGCATGGCTAGAGCTTGGCATGGGCCTTAGTTACTTAGCTTAAGTAAGTAGCTTCACTTTCGCTGAGGAGAAATCGCGACAAAGCACAGCACAACATGTGAAAGAAGAAATGCCAAACAAAGAGTTAATGGCAAAAGTGGATTTGAGCATGGCTTCCGGGCACAGCAGGAGATTTCAGTCGACAAAAACTACATATTCCTTGAGCCACTATATTTTACAGTATCTATCTTCCTATCTGTGTTCTGTTCAGCTGAGTTAAGTAAGTAGTGTGCTGTAGCACTTATATAACTTATAAAATAGAGTAGGATGTTAAGTCTTCTCTTCCCCGAAAATCAATAAGATACATACGTTATGTTAGCCGGTTACTTAGTAGTTAAACTAGAATACATAGGACCAAATCAGGAATAAGCAGTGTAAGAACGTATACCAATATAATAAGGAAAGTAGTAATATAATAGAGCGGAATTAGGAATCTAGTAGTCAATGCATTGCCACGGAAGTATACTTCAACTTGCTTGAAAAGACGACAACAACTAAATCCGGAATGAAAAATAGGACAAACAAACACACCGGATCTTTGACTGTCAAGATGGAACTAACTCACAGTTGTAGCTTTCTTCATATATCTTTCCATCACATCACTCTGTCCGAGAAAGAGTCTAATTCAACAAAACCACACCATACATACAACTACTACACGATAAAGAGAAACACGGATACATTATACTGTAGTATTGTAAAGGTACCGCACCGACAAACCCGCCAGAGATCTATCACTTACTTTACTTGGACAGCACATCTCCACACTCATTGACAGATCACAAATGGAGGCACACTATTTTTCCTTTCTTCCTTTACTACTAAACAGGAAAAATAGTAAATGCCACTCTTTCACTCACCAGGTGAATCGCGAACACCCACACAGTACTATTTATGTTTAGGATTTAGTACGCATACATGCAAAGGTATGTGTATACACATGCTAGATATAAATACTCGCATCCCCTGATAAATATCAGAACAGGTAAGATTTCGCAATCTTTATCTGTAATTAACCAGCTAAGATATTTATGTGTAAATTCATATCTTTGTAGTAGGTTAGGTGTTAAGCTACAGAGTAGATTACGTGACAAATATAGAAAATGATAAATGTAATGATAACGAGAAAAGAAAGAAAAGTTAGCCGATTTCCCATTACCGGGTAGGGAAAACGCTAACGGTTATCTTATATTTATTAGCTAGATATTATGTTATCTACAAAGTAGTAGCTGTACAGTGGTATAATAGTGTACACTACACTAATGCTGTACTTAAGGCCAGCCGACAAAATACGAAGAATAGAGCTGAAATGAGGTGATGACGATAAATCTTTCCTTGAAGTGAAATGGATCTTCTCAGCTGACATTTGGACGTTCTTGATGCAATTATGAATTATGACTCCAGCTCTCAAGTGACAATTTTATTGGAAATCCTAATTCCTATGAATCCAGAAATCCACTCTCGTCTCCCATCAACATCAAACCTGTGCTTGTTAAATCAAGCCTTGCAAAACCATCACATTCAGCCGCTTGTCAGTCTTCTCACCTTACTTCCTTTATCTCATCCAAAATAAGTGAAATCATAGTGAAGTACAAACATATACAGGTACTTACTTAATGTATCTTACTAACTCTACCTTTTCAGGCATTATATTATAGCATACAGCATACATATTAATAGAATACTTCAATCCAGAGTCCGAAAAGTGTATAGGTGTGTTCTACTTACATTTGTATAATACAAAAATAAATACCTATACGAATCATGAAATAAATATAGTAAAATAATCCAATGATCTTATAGAACTACATATAGGTATATTAAGCTAAATAGTGACATGAGCTAAAGAACTTGTATACATAAAGAAAAAATGAAGCCACAAACACATTTCGTCATTCTATTCCTTTCAGGCTCCCTTAGCCTTCCCTAATTGAAAAGACGTACTTTACTTACTTAGTTCATCTCTCAACTTCTGTAACCATCTATGGCATTTGGAAAATCAAATAGAAAGGAACATGACTATACCATTCTAAATAAACGACTGACGGGTGCGGGTGTTGTGATGTAAAGGGTGGGTGGTGAGCTAACGATGAGGGTCTAGTAGATGCCATACCAGATACGACCCTTTATAGGCTAACTAACTACCTATAATAGTAGGCATGCGAAGAAATCCGATTCCTTTCTTACCTATCAGATCAACATCAAATTAGACAAGGTCTGTCTCAAGAAGGCAACACCAGGTGCTAGCAGATTGAATAAATAGCATCAGGACCTTATGCATCTTAAAAAATTAATTCTTCTTTCGAAGCCATAAAAACGACTACAATTCATAATAATTAAAAAAAACTACGTTTATACATACTAAGTACATTAATATTAAATGTATTAAATGTTATCCCTCAGGAACCTAGCAGTTGTTTGGGGGAGTCATTCTATTAGTGGCTGCAATTTACTTACTAGAAATAAATGTGAATTGTGTTAAGGAATTCTTCATTACAATACTTTTGCTCAACATAGTAATATACAGATAGGATCAGTTTACTTAGCTACTGCGCTGACGTATTTGGTTGGAAAAGTTAACTTTCTTTAGAGCACACAGGGTATTGTTGTTTGAAGAATGTGGCCATATAATTTTAAAATTTATACATCAGAGAGCTTTAGCATTTGGAATTCGCATTAGAATTTCAGTCTTGACTTTCCGTTTGAAAATGAGGAGTTGGTTGAGTGAACACTGAATAGAGCGGTGGTCTTGGCCTGGCATTGCATTTCATTTGAGACTGATTTGGTTGCTGCCTCGAAGAACCTACTCTATATGTATATGTACTAGAGTGGTTTACCTATGCATATAAGTAGTAGCAGGTCGAAAGGTATGCTTTTTGCAGTTTGTGAGGCATTCCAAGGCAAGTCTGAATAGTAAAAAGGCGCTGGTAAGGAGATAGCGACGAATATTATTCTACGTCCATAGATTACACATACATAGTTTGAAATGTTGTAGACGTTGGTTGGCTTCTGTAGAATATCACACAATGCAAGTGCTCTTTCACTTATAAAACTTTCTTTTCTGTTCACGACTGCTTGGAGAATAGAGTCATGAATTCAAAAGGAGAAAAATGTTCAAATGCATGCATAGTATGTAGTGAAGTGAAGTAAAGTAGCTTGGTAGCTACGCAGTAGTGAGTAGTGGCCTGGCCTTACGTTACGTTAGTCAAGTCATAGAGAAGCAAGAGGCAAATTTGAGAGTCTCGATGCAAAACGGCCCCATAACTTAAAGGAGGCCGGGAGGAAAAGAGAGGTCACAGTACGTGAGTGTTTTATAAAAATATTTTCAACAAAAATGGGGAGCAGTTCTCTTGTCCACAGAAAAGTAGTGGAAAGCACCAGGAATACGGCAAGGGAAGTCAAACCGTCCAAGCCGAGTGAAGTGAAGCCATCCCAACTGGTGACAGACGGGAACCGACCAGAAAAGAACTCTTTAAAGACCTTTATCTCCGCCGTTTAAGCTCTCTCAATCTCCGATATACTTTTGCCATTTCTCTTCTTCTCCAGACCTTCTCCCGCATTTCCTCCAATCCAATCCATGAATCCAATGCTTTACATTACAACAATTTCTTGTCCGCACATTTATCCTAGCCAGTTAGTCAGTCACTCAATGCCAACAGAGGATCATCTCGAATTGCTCTGACTGTGTTAAGCTGCCTGGCTTCGATTGACATGCATCGCATTTCTCTATACTGTACTACATGTATATTTCAACTTGGGTAATGTCAGCACAACACAACTCATTCAGTCACTCTCCGTCCAAAGTTTATCTATCTACTCTACTTATGCAGTATGTGAATATCTTACTGATTTCCCCTACTTGTTTTCCTAGTGCTAACATTACATCAACACAAGTAAGTAGCTAAAAGATTCCCACAGATAATAAACTCAACATTCACTATACACTTTACTTTAACATACATAGACAACATAAATTTAAACAAGTCATATAAATATACATGAAGTAATAAGTATTATGTAGTTTATAGGACTTGATCTGTAATTTACTTTGCAATAGAATCATCTACTAACCCATGGGCATCAGGAGCCTCCTCAGCTTATCATATTATGCTAAATCATTTATCATCATCCAACCACCCAACCCAACAACGTAGGAATAAAGAACAATGCTGCTTACTGGGGAATACTTAACAGGGCAAGTTTGCTTATTTAGTATGTGTGTTTACTCAGCTTTAGCGTTGGCTAGACTGGATTCGACTGGCCTCGACTGAACTAAACTTGCTTGGGCTACACAATTATTCTCATTAGATTCTTTTTGCACTGAATCAGATGAAGTATTCTTGTTATGGAGATTTGCTATCAGTTTTTTCCCTTCTCAAGCGCGTGGCGTCAACTACATCTCTCCTCTATACTATATTGTTGAATACATAAGAATCTAAAGAATTCCTCATCACTCAACTCTGATGCTGATACCTATGCCTGATACACGTTGTGTAAATGTAGTTTGTAGTAGTTTGCTCCCGAGCAAGGAGCAAGAGTGTATCATCATAAAGAAATTACTCAGTTTGAGTGTAGACAGATAGCCAGAGGGAAGTCGTGCTTAACTGACAACAGGTACCTACTACCTACTATGTAAGCAATACCTAAGTCAAGATTTAAAGCAGGGTAGGTTACATTTCCCTGTGCAATGTACATACATGAGATATTGCATAGATATGCATATTGAATTCTTTGCATTATATTTGGTAAATGAAGGTAGGTGTGGCAAGTAGCGATAGTAAAAGACTTATTAATGGGATGAGATTCAATCCAATTGAGAATGCCAATAGTGACATGCGATTGCCATTGCATTTCCAGCTCAATTCTGTAGGAAGTTGTAGGTTCGCATGGCAGTGCACATCAGAAGAATAGTTATTTAATACAGTTCGCTAGTTCTCAAGTTCAGGGTAACTTAAGTTGGTTTCGTTGGCTTTGGCTTTAGGTTTGGGTTTGGGAGAGATGCCAAATGAGTTTGGGTTCTCGTAGTATGGTATGGTAACGCTTGAGCATGTATATAATGATAGTCTTAGAGAAAAGCACGTGCAACTGGAACTTGTATTGCTATACGAAGGGAAAGTCAACTGAATTGAAGTTGTAAGGAAAGAAATGCAAGTTAATTAGCAAGTTGATGGCAAAGTGACCATCAAGAGGTAGTGAAATTGGACTTGACCACTTAGTGCATTCCGTGTAAAGATAAGTACGTACTTTTCCCTGCACTGCACTCATCCTCAGCTAGCTTCTACGATATATTTATAGGGAAATATACTTATATTTAATGCTCCTGTATTGCATCGGTTTGCTTTTCCTTAATTTAACATACCAAACTAAATAGTACTATGTAAGTACAGTAAGGTAGGATGTAGGTACATTATGTACATTTTCGGTTGGGAGAGAGTCAGAGTCAGCGTAAGGGGAGCGAGAAATTCACGTAGACAGTAGACATAGACATAACATAGAGAAGACAGAATGGTCATTTCTGATGGAGAAATGGGGAATTGTAGGGAAGTGATGTAAAGAGGTAGTGACTGAGTAAGTGAGTTCGCTCCTGGTGTTATGTTCATGTTTCTAGCCGCTGCTGCTGAGTTGGACTTGTACTTGTACTTGGTTTGGTGATAGAACTGCACTACCAACTATGTACCACCTACTAATACATACAACATCTATGCATGCATATACTCAAGAGAGAAAGAAAAAGAGATCTCACAGACACATACACACATCACAGAGAAATACGAAATAGGTATTTATTCTAGTCTCCAGCTAGTACTTATGTATATCTGAGTTAAGTACGTTTAATAGGTATTCTGTATTGTATAACATGCCTACTAAGTATGTATATACATTAAGTATGTATAAGAATATCTAAGTGTAAGCGTAAGCTTAGGGAAAGAAGGAGCACCCAAAGAATCGATCAATATATTTTCTCTGGACACAAGAGACTTAATGGCTATAATCATAGCTCTCTCAACAGGGGAGAAAGCATCCATTCCCACTTTTACTTTACTCACATCACTATATTTTAACCTGGACAGACTGGACTTACTGGTGTGGTCTATTTTGCTACACATGGATTCCTTCTTTCCTCCTAAACTTGCTTAGCATACTATTTTTCCTTACTTTACATAGCAATAGAGTGTAATATCTTATGTAGCACCACCACCATACCAGCAGCACATTTAGTTACTTCACTACGTACACCCTATTGCATTCATGCATGCATATGTGAACATGCATTTCCCATTGGCACTCTCAAACACATTTATCCTTTTCTGAATAGCTCACAAATACAGGGTGTTTCAATTTTCTTAACTTTCTACATTTTTACTTAGAAGTAATTCCTACTAACCTTTCAAAAAAAAAATTGGTTAATTTATTTATTTTTCTGCATTCAAGTGCAATTTGAATTGTTCTTTGATGTTTTTGTATTTAAGGTTTTAGGCTCTTAACACTTAACAGTGTGTAAAGAAAGAACGAGGAAACCCTGAATAGGTACTATTTATAGAGTTTGAAGGAGTTAGGAGAGGTTCTCTCATTTTCTATGCATGCACGCACACGCACGATGCTAGACGAAAGAAAAAGACGGGCATCCGCATCACAATGACCTAACTCCTTTACTTACTTACTCTTCGTTGGTTGGTTTGGTTTGGTTTAGTGGACTGCCTTTGCCTCTTGCTTTGGTTAGATCGTCTTTGAGTTTGAGTTTGAGGAAGGAAAGTATGGTAATATAAAATTTAGTTTTCTATGAGCACGATTCACGTCACGATACTATTACCATGCCCAATGCCCGTCCCTTCAGTTTACAATAAAGAATA
>JAQFYC010005060.1:0-15344 GCA_034694165.1 Tomocerus mixtus | reverse complement strand
TAATCAAAATGTGTTTCTATGGTGATTATCTTGAAGATATTAATCAAAATGTGTTTCTATGGTGATTATCTTGAAGATATTAATCAAAATGTATTTTCTATGGTGATTATCTTGAAGATATTAATTAGTTAGTTTTGTTAAAAAGTAAAGTTAATTTTGTGAATATTTCCATAGAAACACCAAAATTGATTTTGTTTTTGATTTTTGCGTAATTATGCAGCAATATACTCACTCGGGCGGGCTGTATACAGTGGCTTGGCAGTTTTTACTAAAGCTGAAGTTGTACCATTCTTCCACGCATGTAAATAAGTTAATCTGGTTTTATGCCACGCATAAGTATTATGCAAAGTTTCCCCACGCAAAAGTCAGTAGGCCCTCTAAAATAGTCCCCACGCAGAAGTAATACGCCCTTTGAAGAACGCTGTTCCACGCAAAAGTACTACAAATTCCACGCAAACTATGATCCATTTGAATTATACATAGTTCTGTTAAAAATTACTTGTCAAACTCATTTTTGATCTTCAATTATGATTGCATCACTTTACTCACAACAGTGACTGCATTGCATTGTCTGTGAATTTCTGATCGCTGTAATTCATCTTTGTACAAAATGTTTACCTCATGATTTTCGCAAGATAGCTTGAAATATATAACTGACATACTCCAGGAAAATATTTTACCCACGCTACAAATTGTAATCGCATTATTGTGCCTAATAAAAATCTTATCCAGTCTTACGCAACACAGAAAGGATCATTCTGGTGATAAGTAGAAATTATCTAAAATGAATTTCTATCCATAGCACGCCTACGTGTAAAGTATGTAATTGAGCTCTGAAGATGATAGCCAACACTATCTGTACTATGACAATATTATAGAGTCTAAAAAGAGGTCTAGAGAGTCTAGACAGACACACACAAGAAGGCACCCTGATGTTAGTATTTGTACATAACCAGAGATATAAAGATAATAATGGTTAGATTAAATCATGACATTGTATTGTATGTAATGTAATTGGTAGGCATAGCCAGTAGGCAACCAAAGGAGCGTAATAATTTGTATTTGGGAGCTACCTACTTTCTACTGTCATTTTCAATCCAATCTGGTGTGCGTAAATAAGTATCTCTAATACACTAAGTCCCATTTGTATTTTGAAGACATAAATAGCACTCAAGAATAAAGTATGTCACTTGTGTCTGTCCCCATGAGTATTGTATTTAGCATTAGCCAAACCCAGAACATTTCCCCCTGATCGCATCTATTGTAATCTCTTTCTATAAATCTCTAGCATCCCTGCCTTATCATTCCAGGCTAATGAATCCTATCGATTTTGATTTTGTGGCAGGCACGTACGTAGAAACATAAATAGGGCCACCTTGCCCTCCACCTGCACCTCCACCCACTAACAATTTTCTTGACAAAAACAGTGACCCCACACAAAAGTCAAAAACAAACAGAAGAAGACATGAATATTGCCTAAATGGGTATTACTACTAAAATTATATATCTACCATAACCATTTTACAGAGCATTGCTAATATTAGCCATTAATATAATATGCAAAAAAGTTGAACTAAATTAGGCGAAGAAGAATGAGCATCTGCATTTTGCATGGATAAAATGTATATTTCTGAGTTGGATAAATAGACTGTGCTTAGAAGACCATTATTTGCAGCACATTGTAGTAATAAGGTGAAATAAATTGATGCTCGCTTCATTTGGCATTCTAAATTCATGTCCCAAAGCACTAAATGATTGATTTCCCCAAACAACTACAAGTCTGACACTCTGAATACTATAAATTGTTCATGCCACGTTGTTGAACCCTTTTTCCTTAAATCATATAAAGAATGCCCATTCAGAATGAATTTTTGTTTATTCTATAATCTAACAGAAAAACTTCCTAAGCTTAGCACTTATAGCATACGTAGGAAATCAAAACTCAACTTTTATTGCATAGAAGAGAGAAACTGGAGTAAGAAAAAGTTGTAGAGGCAATACTGGAAGAAAAACACAATTAAATATTTATACCGGTTTTATGCAGTAAGGTAAATGTATAAATGTATTGTATAAGTGTAGTATGCATTGTGCAACGGTGCATCAATCTAGCGAAGTTAAAAAGTTAAGTATTCTCATTCAATACAGATAGAATTCATTTTTTTGTATTGTTATGTATTGGTTTTACTTTCTAAAAGAATTATACTTAAGTATTTGCAACAGAATATACATAACACACCAGTTAAATAGCTAGCATTATACTATATAGTACTCATACTTTAAGAGTTTACTTCCCTCATGGTATTATAAAAATTAATTTGTCAATCGCATGTATCTATCGTGTGTTCTAAATCAACTATTCAGCTTGTATCAATTTTAAAATGGAAATTCGTATTGACAATCAATTGTTTACGGAAAAATAATACTAGATTATAGAAACTAATACAGTACTACACTACAGTAAGTATGTTTCATGCTAATATGGCTGCGGCACCTTGTGTAATGCATTACAAACATTGCCTCCATATTACATGCATTTATTGTTTTGCATTGTCAAAAAAAACAATCCAATCTGCAAGCATCATCCTAATCATATATCATACAGTACCGCATCAATGCACACATATTTTATGTTTTAATCGGTTTGAATAAGTACTTAATGCATTTCTGTACGTCTTAACAAAGAATCAAAACAAAGCACTACTCTCTCTACATCATTACTTATTCCACAGAGCCCATTAAAGTTCTACTCGCTTCCTTCATTTGCTATGAACATCATTTATATCGCATTTTGAATTTATTAATGGACAGCTTAAACTGTAATTTACCTATTCACTAAATATCTGTATAGGGAAAGATTATCTATTGTATTTGTAATTCATAAAGAATATAGAATTCACTTCCATTTTCTCTAGCATTTACATGAACCCTTAAGAGGCATTCAGAATGTTAATGCTGATACGAAGAGCATAAGAACTTAAGTACCTCACATAGATTCATTCTTCAAATACAAAGAAATAGCTCTTCATGGATTAGGTACTAATGGATTTAAAAGTAAACAAACATTTTCATTCGATTTCTTGGTTTCGCTCTACTTCGCTCCGACTTCCGACAACCGTAGACTTTTAAACTTTAACATGTAACTTTAATTCAGGTATCTGGCTGGATAGAAAATTAATTAAAAAATCCATTAGAAAAGGAATACAAACTTGTACAAAGTAAACAGTTTATGTGAAACGGTGAATTTACTTTCGATGATTCTTTATGTAGCGTTTTACCATTTCTACAATCAGCAACAGATGGATATCGTATAAGATACAGAAACCCAAACAATATTTTAGTTCCCGATTTCTTTGCTATACTTTGCCTTAAATTGGGAATGAGGAAAACTTCAACAAATCTTGGGTTCATCGTTTTATGTGTTTTCAGCTGCCAATCCAATGCAGTATGCAGTATATAGAGTCTATATTGATATTTCATGAATAAATACATGTAGATGTAGGATGTAGGTACATGACCTAAATAGTGTAATTAAGTAACTTACACAATTTCAACGAACTCGCAAAAGATTTAATTGCACGTAGGAAGAAACTTTTGGACTGGAGAAATTATTATCATGATATGCACATTTTACACAATTTTTTAATTAATTAAAAGCCGTATTTAAGCTTATGTCAAAGTGATAATGTTACAAGATATTGTATTGAATTAGATGGAATGTATTTGACAATGTTTCATGTTAAATAAGAAATATTGATTTGGTAGCATTTTATAATTATGTACTAGTATCAATTATACAATAGTATAAATTTGTATAATTAACATAAGTTTTTTTATTAAGAGCTTAAAATGTAATAATGTCTTATGCAATTTATGTTACATGGAGATAGGTGTACATTTGGTTTGGTTTTATACAATTCTTTGCATTCGGAAAATTGTTTACCCGAAAATCGAAGTTATGACAAAATATTTTAGGCATAGTAGCTCGCGTAGTTTACACTTTATATAAAAAAGTGTACATCTCCTACTACTCTGCTTAATTCTGTCATATATAATATGTGTAGTATGTATGTGGATGGTCCTGTTTCACTTGTAATCGGATTATTAGCGTAAATATCTATATATATAGAGGAGCACATAAAAGTTTGAAAAGAGAAGGTCAAATATAAGAAATATTATTAATCGATGTCATATAAGTATCTTCAGGAAATCAGATTCAGGCCAAAATGTTTTATAGTAAACTCTATCTTATTTGCAGAAATGACGCAATATTTTCTTCTTCACGTTATTTCACTTTATTTTAATGCATAGCTAAACTTTTTTTACTTATTGTTAGTATAGATTCCTTATGTACGTAGATACATCCCATCAAATAGAGTCTTGATATAAACCAGATATCATGGTACATCAATAAATAGTTGATACGATTACAATATGATTACCTTTTCCAAATTATGCATACCTACCTACATAGTAGATTTTTATATATTTACAGTGTGTTGTATAACTATGTAGGTGTAGGAACTATTATTTGGGTTGCAAGCTCTAATATATGTTTCAAGGCACATTAGAGATTATATAAGATGAATATAACGATAAAGTATATAGTTGCTCTGACTAGTGTAATTACAAGATATTTTGTATACTATGTACATATTACAAGGAGTGCACAGGCACTAACAGTTTCTGTAGTCCATAACATGTGCTAAGGAAGAAGATATTGCAATACTTGTAATATTAAGTTTAATAACTAAGCTCTATGGAAAATCCAAGCAATGAAAGGGAGATGAGATGAACAGCGTTTGTGGTGCATGGAGAACGAGATTTTGCTCTGAACCAAAACTCCAGTTTTTTGTTACATTTTCTTTGGGATTTCTTTGCAAGTGCTTATGTTTGCTCTTGCTATAAGCTCACCGTTCAGTTCAGTATCTCCCCTCTGCACTATTATCATTCCAAAGAATGCAACCACCAATAATTCCCAACAGAATTAGGGAAGCTCCACTACTTGCTGACGTACTTTGTAATAATGTGATGCGTCTTCTGCAATTTAATTCCGCAAACTTTGCGGTTCGCTAATATATCTTCTATTGTTGTTGATGTTTGTGCTGTGCTTGCTATTACCATTATGCAAAAGATACTATTAACGAGCCAACGAGGATTATCATAAATTGAAACGCTTAAAAGCTACCTTCACGTCAAATTAAACATAAGTACTTACTACCTACCCATTCCTTTGGTATACATGTAAATAAGTTGTAATGAATTTGTAGCCTTATCTTACGACTAATATTGGGATGCTCTTTTACACAGACAAAGACCCAAAAAAATTCAGTAGCATAAAATATAGCATAACACGTATCAACATCAACTATTTACAAGTTTTAAGCATTCCTGTGCACGTGTTGGAATGAACAATTCTGTATTTCCTTCTATGTTGCATTGCGTAGATGATTTTTTGGTCTGTAAATTCTGTAAATCTACTTTGTCTACATTGCTATGATTATGACGCGTAATGTGATATTATCAGTTAGAATGAAGTTATTTAACTTCCTTACATACACAATAAAAATTACATAAAATCGCTTTGCTTACATAAACGCATATTATAAGCATAAACACATAATACCTGCTTATTAATCATCAACATATAAAGGTATTCATGTACAAGTTTCAAAAACATACAAATGCTATGCTGTTTAGTTTACATTTTGGAGTATATATTTACTTCTATTAATTCTGCTAATCTGCATTACTGTGTAGTGTAAAAATTGCAACAATATGATACACTTGTTACATAATTAAATGTCTGATTGATCTACATACGATCTATACCTATATTTTTTTAATTGTGATGATAATAATTAAACGCGTTTTTTTGTATTACATTATTTGTAATTAACATTTATTCTCAAAATTCGGGATATGAGGGACTTATATTGTATTTGTACTTTACGTAACGAAACTTGACAATTGAGACTTTTTCTGCGAGAGAACTGTTATTCAGTAATAGTCAGTAACTAAAAACTTGTGTTTCCCCTTAATCCTGTCTAACATGAAACACCTTTTCTAGTACTAAGCACCGAAAAACAGCAAAATAAATGTAATGCATCATTTAACAAAGGAAGCCTGTAGCTCGCCCATATAAAATCTTACTTTAATGGGAAAATTCTTGTGTTATAACAACTGGTAGCTTTCATGGAATATCTTCTTAAACTAAATAAATATACATTTCCTAGGAACTTATAGTCCATTATTACAGAATTATATAACTTTAAGTTAATACTTAGGTAGGATCATAATGTTAAAGTAAATAGGTACGAATAAGATACCATCACACATCAGAAAATAATTTTTTAAGTGTCTAAGCAATAAAAGTTTGTCGACTCTTTCTCAAGTAAGATTGGTCTTTGTACATCTCTTCCTCTGCCGGTTAGACTGGGATTCCCCATCATATTCCCATCCACTAACAAATCTAATACCACTTATGTATATTGACTTTTTCAAAGTGTTGAATTCGAAATACACGAAACGTTTTCATATTACATGTTAAACAAAGCTTGCAAATGCAGATATCATATCACATGCACATTAATAAACTTAGTATATAGCCATAATCAGTGTTTTCTCATAATTTTGCATATTATGTAGGTAGGCATTATTCTCATGTAAAAAATATATTACTATATTTGTGTAGGCTTTCAAATTCGCAGTTTTCTTTGCAAGATTAATGATGTCGAAAGAACCATATCACACACCAGATCACAGTTTATGGCATTTCTACAATTCATTAATGCTAACTCAGTAAATCATATGCTTTATTGGAAGATATCTTACATACATAATACTGGATATATAATCTACAATCTACAGTATCTGTAAAAATTCATTATAGACATTCATATATTTTTTCTGGACATGATGACTTCATTGTTTTAAATAATTGCACTATATGAGGCTTTAAAACATTTGTGCAGGAATTCCATGATTTACTACATGTTACACAATATGTTCATTAGATGCATAAAATGGTAAGCAAAAAGTTTAAAAAACTTACCGGACCGGTGTAAATAAATAAAGTAATGGTAAAAAAGCCCAAAATGCATATTTGTTGTATGTAACCATTAATTTAAACAATTAAAGATATAGCAAATTATTATTCTGGATAATTTGTTGCATACAACATATTATACGATAAAACAAAACAGAACTGCTAATGCATATAACTAATATGGTGTAATATTTTACTTTCTAACAAAATTATGGTACCTTAAGCTTTTAAGATCCATGTGTGCTATGCTTCATTCCAAATCGTCAAGTTCAAGGCTCCAATACTAAACATGTAATACTGACAGTTAATTAATCTCTTTTCTTGATACTAATAACAGTATACCCTGGTCTGCTGCACAGCAGTTTTGTCGTTTTAATTGATTTATTCCCCGGCTCCCAATATATTTGCTACAACTCCATTATCCATTCCATAGGTCATAGGACGCTCCGTAACTCCGTAATATAATAGCCTATTTTTGAATCCGTGGTTAATGAATCCTAAGACGCAATCTAATACCTAGCTGGCGTTCCTCTTTACTTAGTTTTCGTAAATGAGTTTTTTAATTGCTGTAATTTGGTTGGGTAGTACATAGCTAAATGTCATCTATCTCCATTATTGTAGAATCCATCCTAAACACTGATTTATACACTACAAATAGAATTATATATGCTTTTGGTTCATAATGTATGGAATATACTGCAAACTGTTTATAGAGCAAGGAACAACTACATAATATGAAGTCCCTTCTTTCTAACGGAATAATAAGCATAGAAGCAGATGGGTTAACCTTGAATTGTCTTTGAGTATTAAATAATAGATCAATTCAATTTTAGGTACCTAATAATGCATACAAGCTGAAAGTACAATTTGCTGCATTCTGCCTGACAGAATTGACTATAATAAACAGACCAGACGCAAAACAAATATCTACACTATAAAGACTATTATGCTATCCTTGGTGCAAATAGGCACAGACAGAAACGAAGTATTGGCACAAAACATGCAAATTATTGCAACAGCAAATGTAAATTTGGTGAAAATTCTACCTGCAAACTGACTAAGGGTGGGAGACTTATTTGCTGAACCACTAGAGCATGCATAATGACCTGTAACTGCAATACTAATAAAAGTAATGGCATTTATAAGTAAGCTAGTTCTTGTTTGAGTCCTAAAACGCAATAATAGTGATGCTTATGCTATCCTTGACTGATTCAAAAAAGATCTTCAAATCATCTTCCATCTCTCAATAAAGACTTAAAATCTCGGCAGGTTAGTGGAGCGTGAAGTTATGTAAAACTGTATGTACCAAATTGTTTTTCTATTATGCAGCTTCTTCCTTTGGAATTTACTTTATTAAATACAGTAAATATAAATAATTTAAATATTAAATACGGTGTTATAGAACATTTCATTGATGAAAAATTACTTGAGTGTAAAGTTCCATTATTAATATTCGTCTTAATAATACTTTTGAGATTTTGAAGGTCTTGGTTGGCTAATATGTTATTATGTTGATATGAGCTAGTCTGTAACTGTAACTCTGCTCACATTTAATAAATTATGCCAAGATTCTGCTACGTAACCGTCGATCTACATGCTTAATATTATCTGAATATGAAATCCAAGCCACAGAGCCCATAGCCCAATCGTAGTTGCAATTTACGAGCATTTCTCTATACATTGTACATTTGTACACCATTTCATAGTACAGTACACACTGAAAGTAATCGTTGAAGAAAGATATATGATGAATTCTCATTAATGGCCCAAGTCATTCATAAAACATCATGAATGCACGCTGTAACGCAATAAACTCGCTAAGTTTCTAAATCTTTTCGATTTCCGAATATAATTACATAACTCCCAAAGTGTCTGCCTGTGTTGTACATTGTTCTGTATGTAATATCGATTGTATGTAATATAGGTTGACTTTTCACCAAATCCTACTTCTAGAATGTCATATTAGGCCAAAACATCTTTATTACTGTGAAAGTCTAGATGCAGTATTATAATGCAAAAATGTTTAGTGCCATATACTATGTACTATGTGTTTATTATGCTGCTGTTGTTACTAACAATTGCCTTTTATGTGAATTCTCATAGTCCTTAATGTACCTATGTGATTTTATTAAGATTTAGGTTTGACGTCTAAATTACTTAAGTAGCAAGCTAAATACATAGACATTGACAAATTGGTTTAACAGGGCAAGCGTGGAAAGCATCTTGAATTTATGAAGTGTGAAATTATTTGAAAATTAACTTAAATTGTTAGCTTAAATGTTACCATTTGTATAATGCTATTATTATTATTTAGTAACACAAAAATATAACTTAGTATTATTTAGTGGCCTAAATAAATATAAAGCTTAGTTTATAAGGCCATTTATTCATCCATTGTCTTTCCTTTTTAACGTGACTTCATCCTGACTTCTACATCATTATTCTTACTAGTACTGGATTCTGGAATTATAATTAATAACAGTATAATACAATCCCTGCGATAATGCATTCAGATTCGCTTTGGCCCTAGCTCTATCACTTTGACTTTGAATAACAGACCAAACGGATGTCTTCATATTCATGTCACCTTATGGAGAATGCTCGTTAAGCTAGATTAATTAAGTGTCATGGACATACGTATTGAAAGAATATACATATAGGTAGTATATTTACGAGTATATGACATTTTACATATAATATCCAAACGATTTTGTATCTAACCTAGCTATTGCATAGTATACTGTTCAAAAGCAAAGAACACATATCAGTGTTCAGAAAATTCGAAAAATTATCAATCCTGGACTTATTAACTATTTATGAAAATTTTCGTCTCCATCACATTCGTTTTTTCCTCCCCTTTGTAGAATAAATTATATTTTCATGGCTTATTTCTAATTATCTGTATTTTTGATGATTATTCAATTGTTGTTCCGAAATCCTTGTTACCACTGTGTACCACTTTACTATATGATACTGGCTATAGGAGATTATGGGACATAAAAAAGAAAACTTTTTCGAAACGGTTATGTGGATCATGTATACCTTAAATGTATAAACACAACTTTCCTGAAAAATGCTTTTACATTTGGACTACATGACATTTGTGTGCTATGCATTATTTGCAAGTGACGTAACGAAAGAGTGACTGCGTGGATTTAAGCCGAAAATATTGCTACATCCTACGCTTTCTATACTGCGTGGGCTTTTCCAATTTCTCCAACTTACTTTCCCTAGCAAACTATTTAGAGTAAGATTTGTAGTGAAAGTATCAAAATGGATAAATGGACCATATGAGCACGTAAGCCATACAAACAATTTGCTAACTATGTATACCACACTAATAAACTATGAATTTCCTCGAAAATTCTAATTAATTATGCAGAACAAATTCTTATTCCGATTTCAAAGGAAATGATCCAGATAAACCTACGGTTAGTCTAATGCAAATAGATCAACAGCCGAAAATTTCTTGGATATAAACGAAAGTACTATTTAGGTTACTTTTACTTTGCAAACACAGTTACATCACACACACAATTTATTACAAGCACAAAACTACTGTGGCATTTCAACCTAAGTAGGAATTCTAAGATATACATAATAGTCCTTTGGCTTGCCAGTATATTTATGCATCCGAATTTTCATTAGCTTCGTATTTAACTGTATTATTTAGTATTGTCAATAATAACAGTAGACCTCTTATTGTTCATAGAGCAAATACTAGAATTATATCTAATGGTAGCACATTTGCCTACTGCATGCATTAAGGTTTGAAACTATACTAAAGAAGTCAAAAGTGTAGTAACCTAAATATTCAATTCAATGCCAAATACACAGGGAAAAAACACAAATCCATTATCTTTATTCTATTTATTCTATTTAGATAAGAGATTATGATATACGAAAATACGAATGACACAAGTACCTATTTTACCTTTAACTAGAATAAGTAGCAAATCTTAAATAAACAAAATTGGCTTTCAAAGCCCACTATACGAATTTTGCCCAGAAAATTCCTTCTAAATTCGTACTTTCAAATGATGAGAATAGTTCTGTTCGGCAAGTGTCATTCAGGATATCATGCGATGGTTCCTGGAAGTTCTACTTCTAATTGCCCAATAAAAGTACCCATGCAATAATACATACAGCAAAATGTAACTTACAAAACTATTTAAAAACTTGTAACTTCTTGTAACTTCTATAACTACCCCTTAAGTACAATATGATACTCACATACTTTCGTGTACTGAATCAACATAAGTTGAACTGATTTTCGTTTTACTACAACAAATACTAGTATCTATTGCCCACTACCTACATTGAACTGTAAGTAATTGCAATATTAAGCAAATGCATAAGAAAATGAGAATTAGTTCATTCTCATTTACATAATATCAGTCAGTTTAGCTCAGTACATCCCGTATAGCGTGTAACATTATAGGGATCGTAAATTGTAGCACAAATGCTAATTCATTATTACCAATAAGAAAATATTATGTGCCTATATGCACTATGCTTGTCTACGTCAATGTGTTTTTAATATTCCGATCTGCGGTTGACTCCGTCTTGGAATTCCTCTTGGAATGTTTTAGAATACTTTTGTATTTGAAGCCTCATCGGAGTAGGGAAATCATTGCTTAAAATTTTAGGCTCTACAATTCTACATACGCAAGGTTTCGAAGAAGCTCTAAAGTAAAGTATCATGCCATGCCATAGCATAAGTAAGTAAGGATCCGATTTCGGCGCATAGAACTTACTTTGCTAACTTTACATGAAATTGGAGAAGTATCAGTAACACACTGCACTGTAATGTACACTGTACCCTAATGTGTATGTGAAGCGTTCCTACAGTACTTTTTATACACACGTATGTATGTAAAGTGTTCTTACATTGAAATATACAGATACTTTAGGTTGATATATATTTTGGAGGGTATTCTTTAGCTCTACGGATATGGATAGTCAGTCAGTCCGTTTCTCTCTCGTCCGTTGCGTCGTTCTCGTTCTCAAAAGAAAATTCGCTTCACTGCAGAGAAGACACACTTGTGGCTTTCTCTTAAAGAAGAGAAATCTCTTTCACTCTTTCACTCATCGTCAGACTCATTCCCACTCAGAATAGGAAGAATCACAACCAAAATCAGTCACGATTCAAGTCCACAAACATCCAAAATCCAAACGACGACTCTTAGCGTATACAGATACGTATCGCTTCCTTCCTTGCTTCATCTCATCCTATATAAATACTTGAGTCCTTCTACATCCTTCCGTATAAATACGAAGTGTTATCTCCCTAATCGGTTCACTCACTCGGCTAAACTGAACAACTCTACGAAAAATCTTGTCATTACTTTTTCCGAACACGACATGAGATTCTTTTCTTGTCAGTTCAACACAAGAACGAATATCTGTTAACAAAGCAATAAATTCTAAAGAATACATACATTTTCTATATTCTATTTCGATCTGACGCAATTCTCAGTATAGAACAAGATTTCTTCCTTGTTTTACTTAACTGAATCGTCCCTTGATTCGATAATACTACATAGCTCAACAGAAATCCTTCCCACACACGCTTCTATTTGTAATCCCATTAAATCGTGGGAAGTGGGAAGTATCTCTTAAAGCTAATACACTACAAAACAAGACTTTACCCTAAGGACCTTACATGATAATATCGTTCTACACGAATTCGGAGAAATAAAAAACATCTAAAATCCTTTTTCTATTCCAGGAGAGCACTAAAACAAAAATCTTCACGTAAAAAGCCAATATTTGTTCACTGGTTATTTTCGAAACTCAAGGGATTCTTTCACAAAGGTGAAAAGCAAGTTTCATTTCATTCAAGTATAGAAGAGTGGAGCTGGTGCTGGAGTTGCTGCTTTTTCTCTTTTAGAGGAATTGTAAGGAAACTAAGGATAACCAAAACCAACTTAACTGGAGAAACACGATTGCCTTTGGAAAGTTGAAAATCCTTGAATAACAGAAATTATGGAACAAAGCTGGCTGTCCCGCAGAAGTCTTTCTTCATTTGGAGTGCACATTTCAATAGCACTCATCGTCCTTACACTCAAGGTATTCATTTAATTTATCATCTCCTTGTCACTTTCATTACGAAGCATAAATAAAGCTTTTACAAATTAGCAACCAGATATACGTACGTACATAGGTACATTTTGCATGCGGTACTTTATGCATGTATTCTATGCATTCAGGTATTTTCCTTTCAATTAAATTTTGCAGAATTCTTTCACAAATGACACGAAAAATTGATATGACATGACTAGAGAACTAATTAAAAGATGAGACTGTTAGATATACCTATTCGGGGCCTGAATACTATCTAGCATGCATAAAAGGAATTTAATTTAAGAGATATGGTCTCCCGTACCCACAAAAATATTTTGTTGGCATATTATGTAAAGCTTATTAATATATATACAACAATGAGCCCAGCGCACCTATATGTATTATTAGTGTAGTAAATCAATTGTACGAAAAATTATTTTCGTTGGAATACAAATTAATTAATAGGCTACGCAAGCCGTATAATTTCAAAGAAATCGGGATGATTAATTTGGGGCTTGGGCTTCATTGTTTTTGTTTTGATAATAATCTGAATTACGTTACGCCCTATACTATCAAAGCCTATAGTACTAACATAGTATGTTATCTGGATCCCATGTACATATCTCTTCCTAAAGTTTTAATTATACAAAAATACGGAATGTAAAGTTTTGTAGAAGAACTCATGGAGCCGATATTCTAAATGTTGACACTCGAAATCTCCAGAATCTCCAAAAACCATTAACTATCCTACTCATATAGTGGGCAAGACAGGACAACAATGCTACTGGAAGCGTTTATGCAAACTGAGACAGAGGTTTACTTAAAGGTTTAAATGGGGACTTGCTTCATACATAAATATTAGATAATATTCATATATGAACAGGTTTGGATAAGGACCTATTTCTAGATAGAAGTCCATTTGTAATACATTCTGCACGGTTCATAACGCTCAGATATAAAACTACTCTGATTTCCCATTATTTACCACTTTTCGGGGGGCTATCATTTATCAGAACGAATTTAGGTCCCTATGAGTTATTAACTAGTAAAGAGAAATGTGAGGTTCACTATAGGAAACTTATAGTTAACAATATTCTACGTTTTACGAACCTATACATAATTCGACATATCATTGTATGTAAATCTAAATATGTACATTTTGGAAATTCTATTGGATTTAGTAGTTCATCGCACAATAATCCACCCACACTTGTTTTCAAATATATTTTATATAGGTGCAGATACAATAATGGAAATATAAGCAATGCAATGTACATGCAAACAACAATATGACGTAACTTCTGTATGTAGTATACATACGCGTCACATATTATTATGCTTTTAGTATCCGTGCCCTTTCATATTCAGAGATGGAATTAAGTTGAGTAATAATAGGATTGTTATTCAAAAACGGGTTGAATGTTCTTGGAAATCTGTCAAAAATCCAATTTCATAGATCAGCCTGCTTGGTTAGGTGCCTTATGTGTAAGTATAGTATAGTATATACTAAAGGCCAACAAACAGGAGTATAGCAAAGCAAAATATTGTGTTTTGATGTGGGACATTTCATTGTGCACTACAATATTATCATATAAACGGAGAGTATTAATCTAAACGCAAATTCATATCATTCATGTGTGGAAAGTGGTGATAGAGGGATTGAAAAATGGAAAAGTAGGGAAAACTGAATTTTCTCAGCTAGTCAGCCAAAAACATTCATTTTGATAAGATTGAAGCATATCCACACATAACAGACATTGTCATGTATGTGGTATGTACTTATTTATGTCTAAATATGTAAATATAGCTTCCTTACTTATATAATAATACATAACTATAAGTAACTGTAGTGAATGTAAGCACGACAACTAGATTTGAATTGGTTTTTGACGTGAGTAGCTTCAGCCAAGGCAACTACTCCGATTTTTCCTCATGCTTGTGCGCTCCCGTATTTTTAACTTTAATTCCCTGTCATCCGTCCGCCTTTCCTGGTCACTCTTCTGTGAACATCAGTTAGCAAAATGCGTATTTCATGCTTGAGTGAACTGAGTAACAGGACAAGGACAGGACAAACACTTTATTGCTAAAATGTGAAAAATGCTCAGATTTTTCCATTCAGTTCCGCCAGAGTCAGAGAGAGATAGGATTCTCCTTTCTGTTAAGGGGGACTCGATGGGTAGCACGGATAGGAGAACGGGTCACCAGTACAAGTTAGACAAAAATGGGTCACATA
>JAQFYC010005059.1:0-15348 GCA_034694165.1 Tomocerus mixtus | reverse complement strand
AATTTGCGACTGGTTGTTTTGCACCGATACTTCTGTATGGACAGGAGCTGTATAACTTGTGCTCCAATTCATCGTACCTGGCAGATGAAGCTGATTCGGTTATTGAGACTTTATTATCTTTACCAATTCATCAATTGTCAAATGATTTACAGATCAAGGTATACGTATACTTATTATTAAATATGTATTATTAATAAATTTTTTTACGTAAAACGAAAGTACAAATAAGAATTATGCGCTAAAAATACGCCCCAAAACTTTTGATTAGAAAACGCACTGATGACATTACATAAAGCGAAACGAGAATGATTTTTTTAAATTACAGATTCAGCTAATTATTACAAGATTTTCGTCCTGTAGTTGTAAACCGGCTTCAATCAAACCTGGAAAGTTCTTTACTTTAGATAGAAGTTTAATTGCTTCAGTAAGCTAAAAATTGACTTATAATAGTATTACAACAAGCATTAATATTATTAATATATTAATCACGCGTATCAATATCTATATAGGCCCTAGCAGCAACTCTGACCTACTTATTTGTCCTGGTGCAATTTCGAGATGGTGAAGATAATTCGTCCTTAAATTTGAATAACGCCCAAGAAGCCTTGCTAAAGTCGGTTTCTATTACTTAATCGTTAATTATAATATTTTACAATTATCCTTTTATTAATGGCAAGTATAGTACATACTAATACTGATATCTGTAGTTAATTATTACTTTTGATCAATTTATGGCTGATAAACGTGTATAATATATTATATGTTATCTATTATTGATAAACATGATCCTTGCCTCTTGCATAAACTTATTGGGTAGTGAAAGGATGAACTTTCCTGGTACTATTGCCCAGATGGCACACTAAATTAATATGAGAATTACAAATTACACAACGAAAATATATTTTAATCATAATAATGATACGTAGGTTATGCTAATTTGTACTATAGCTAATTTATCTTACATATTACATCCTGGTTTTTGGTCGTTATCTCAAGTTAAATTAATCCGGGTCCAATATTTATGTAGAGGGAAGGTAAGTGCATACTGCAGACAAACAGAAATAGACGCAATCATCCATCAAATTAAAGGACGCTTTTCAATTAAATACAATACAATTTTCAGATAAACTTCAATTCCGTATTAATATAATAAACTCGCGTTTCAAGCAAAATATATGCAGATATGCCAAAGAGAAGTTCAAATTACAATGTGTACAAAATCCGTAACCTAATTTTATATTTTTATTATTTGGCAGACCATTTTTACCATATAGGAAAAAATGCAAAATGTGATGACCAATTAAATTAAAGTAAATCCGAAATTTCTTCAACGACACCTCATTTTGTATTTATTAATAGAAAATTATGCAAATTATATATATCATTTATATGTGATGTGATTTAAGTTGTTTATACGGTATGTTATGAATATAAATAGGTAAAAGGATATAATAAGGATGCATATGCAATTTCAACTTGAAATGAACAGATAGTAACTAACAAATAGAATAATGGCATAGAATATAGATAAGATAAATGAATGAAAACTATTTTACATTAATGATCATTCATGTACATTGTAAGTCACATGAAGCTGAAAGATTACTTGGTTTTGATATCCAAACTTTTCATGGTCTACCTATTCAGCCATATCATTTGACAATTTGGCAAGAGCAAAAGAGATTTTTCAAAAATGAGTTCTGGTTATGCAGGTAAGCAAAACAATTAACTAACGGACTCAATTTTTACGAATTAGGAATTATAAAATATGAATTTTTAAATGATTTGTTAATTTTTGTAGGACGACTGTTGAAGGAATTTGTAATTGACAAAATCCTAGGATCTGGAACATATGGAGTTGTGCTTCAAGCAGTGAATCGGGAAGATCATAAACATTATGCGATTAAAGTGGTCTCGGGGGATGTTGATGTTGCACTTCGGGAGGTCGAAAATCTAGTCAAAATACCGTCTCATCCAAATGTAGTCCATTATTATACATGCTGGCAGGATGGGTTTACAGTTGCTGATCTGCTGGACATAAAACAAAAATTGAAGCTAACCAAAGATGATGATACATTCAGGTAAATTAAATTTATTGCAATCAATCCAATTTTTCAGTATTTTTCAAAAGCTCTGATAATTTGGATTTTTTTCAATTTTTTCATCGCTTGAAGAATAATTTATAATCTTTTCCAATTTTTGATGTTGAGATTACTGTTCTAGGTTTGTGAAAATAATTGACCTCCTTTTTAAACTTCCTTTATTCATACAGAATTCCAGTAGGAGCTAAGGTTCTTAAAGTCCTCTGTATACAAATGGAACTTTGCGGAGAAGATCTCCGAAGTTGGATCGGGAGACAGAGGGTAGTTAGCGAAACACGGGTAACTAAAATGTTCATCCAAATAGCCAGGGGATTAGAACATATCCACAAGCAGAAGATTATCCATCGGGACCTAAAACCGGATAATATATTTTTGGGGAAGGACGACCCGACACTTATTAAAATCGGAGACTTGGGAATAGCAACTGAACATTTAGCTACAAAATCCGCAGCTCACACTCGGCGGATGGGGACACCTTTGTACTTAGCTCCAGAGCAGGTCTCCAGTCGATATGGGAAACCAGCGGACATGTATGCCTTGGGGCTTATACTTTTCGAAATGCTAGAACCAAAACTGCAACCCAGATTCAACAATGGATCTTACGAATTCTTAATACAAGGCTTTATCGACCTTAAGTACAAAAATATCATATCTGAAGATATTTCTACACAATGGCCGAAAATATCCGAATTGCTTTTGAAAATGATTAAAGTATCTCCTGAGGACAGACCATCATTTGAAGATATTTACGAAACTTTTGAGTCTGGGGATAATAAAGCTCAACCAAAAAAAGATTCCAATGCAAATGTAAGCTAAATTAATTATATATTTAATATTAAATTATTCTCCAGGAAATAATTACATGTTAATGTTTTCCTAAGATTAAACAAAACAATGGTTCTAAACCGGAAGGGAAACCATCAGATCCTAAGAAAATGCTTGCCCCAGCAGAACAAAAGAAAATAATCGCCCCAGCAGCTGAACCCAAGAAATATGTTTCCCCTTTCGAACAGAAGAAAATTCTCGCACCCGCTGCGGATCCCAAGAAAATTGTCCCCGCTCAACCAAAGAAAACAATCGCCCCCGCAGCTGAACCCAAGAAAAATTATGTCCCTGCTGAACAAAAGAAAATTGTCGCGCCCGCACCTGAACCTAAAAAAATCGACCCCGTTCAGCCAAAGAAAATTAGCCCCCTTGCTAAGCCTAAGAAAATTGATGCAGAACCAAGCAAAATTCCCCCTGCTGATAAACCTGCTCGGGAACTGTGTCCTGGGTGTTTTAAGCCTATTGAAGGTGGAAAGGTTTGTGTGATACAAAAAGTTTTGCATTCACCAAACAAATTATGGGTTTTTGATGAAAAATACTCTCTTTAATAGATAACGGAAGCAATGGACAGAAAGTGGCACAGCGAACATTTTAAGTGCAATCAATGTTTCAATGCATTGAATAATAACTATTTTGAAAAAAATGGGAAGCCATATTGCGAGGACGATTATCATGAACTATTTTCACCTTCCTGCGCTTATTGTGAGAAATCAATTCGAAAGGTACATACATTTCTGTTCAAATGATTTAAATAATGTTTTAGCTTAAAGCAAAGTTTGTGAATGTTTAATTGTAATAAAATGAGTTTTTTGCCCTCTAGACTGTAAAAAAGGCAATGGGGCAAACATGGCACCCCGAACACTTTTTATGTGCTCATTGTCGGAAGCCTATAGAAGGAACTACTTTCCTAGTCAAAGATGGGAAGCCCTACTGCCAGCCCGATTATTTCGATTTATTTGTGCCAAAATGTGCAGGATGTAAAAAGTCTCTTTCAGATGGAAAATACACAGAAACTGAGAATCCAACGGCGGCCTGGCATCCACACTGTTTTGTTTGTGCAGTGAGTAACAATTATGAAAAATTATAATTAATCCTACACTATCCAGTTAATTTATTATGGATTAATTTAAATCTAAAAATTTCGTAATGATTTTAGGAATGCAAGCAGCCTTTGAAAAAGTACTTTAAACGGGAAGGAAATTTCTACTGCAACTTTCACAAATAACTTTGATAACATCAAAATATTTAATATCCCTTGTAACAAGTAAATTAGAAATCAAACATCTATTTACAGTTTTGGTTGTATTTGATTTGTAGTTATAATTAGCATATTAACATATTATATTTATTTACAATTGAAATACGTAATGATTTTGGATATTTCTATGTTACTACTAATTTGTAACGAACATCAATTAAGATTAGGGAGAGCAATTATATAACCGAAATAGGCATACCTTTTATTCATCATTATTATCATTACAGTAGTAACTATTAATTAGTATTCGATACAGGTACATAATATTTATTTGAAGTTATCTATTTGCAAAGTTTTACGTGAATATTTGTAAAGCTACATAATACAGTATGCTGCCTACTAATTTAATGTAATATTTTTTTTTGTTAATGTATGCTAAGATATTATGACAGGAATTTGGAGGTAATATCAATATCTATCCAAACCAAAAATAAATGTGTGATTATTAATCATAAATACATTTTGGCAACAATGTACTACATATTCTACTACATTGTATATTAGTAATATTACCCATAAATAATTACTATCGAAAGTTTACTGTTCAGCTACGCAGCATTACTCCGAATCGTTTTCGGAGTTCAGGCGCTCTTCGAAATGAGATTCGTCAATAGCCTTGCCGTTACCATTTTCAAAGTGGTAAAAACGGGACGGCTTATCGACACGTTTGAATAGTGAGCTGGTTTCGAACTTTTCAAGATTGTCCTCCTTAGGGAAGGCTAAATAAATGCTCTCAAATTTTCCTTGTGTAATTTTCTCCATAATTTTCATTACTCCTGCCTTTGCAGTGTTGAAGGAATCTTCTTTGGCATCGACAGCCAATTCGTTGCCTTTGAACTTGGACAAAAAAGTAACTGTGGAGCTCCATGGACATCGCTGAATACTAAGTTTCTCCAAATGAAAAGTAGTTCCCTTTTTTATCTTAACATTTCCACATATGAACAGTTGTTTGATAGACTTGGGAAATGTGTCCACATCTAGAACAGCAGGGTCATTACGGACCTTGTAAAGACGTGACTTTCCCCATTCGTTGGTTAATTTGACTACGGTCAAATTGTAGCAATCAGTAAAATTAAAAATCTGCTGCACAAGTAACGGAGGCTCTCTCGTGGTTCCATGCAAATGCAAGTAATTCAAATTGTCGAGACTTATCCTTTTCCTTGGACCTAGACGCGGCGGAGGTTCTTCGAAGTCAGAATTTTCAGAAGGATATTCCTCTTCGGGAACTATGCGCGTTTCAGGCAGTAATGTTAGCTTTTTTATGTTTTTGGGTAAGGAATCATAATTTAATTTGGCGCCTTTGAATTCCAATTCAGCAACCTCCATTTGATTTTCTTCCACTAAATCAATCATTTCCAAATACATCTTCCCTGATATTTTCCAGATTGCATCCCTAAAGTCGGCTAACACTCTGAACAAATGAACTGAGCCCACACTAACACTTTCACGAAAATGCATAGAAATATTTTCATCAAGATAGTGGACAGATTTACAACAGCGCCGTTGTTCGTTCCTTCCATCAATGATAGTCAATTCCTTTAGATTTTTGAAATCCACAAATTCATTTAACCCGACGTTTATATGTCCATCCTCTCCGGTTTTCATAAACAGCAAAGTATCCAAATTCAGGCTCACTGGCACCATTTTCACGTCATCCGATACCTCAAGAATACAATTTTGTAAATTCAGAAACTGAGTGGACGCTATTTTATTAGCTGACACCGTGAGGGTGGGAGTCTTCCTAGTACACATCATATTAAGCTTTGAAAGTCTTGATCCGAAATAAGAGCTAATGTTAAATGCCTCCGTTGAAACGTCCCCAATCGTTAACTCTTTCATTGTGGGCCGCAGATCCTCTAAGACTTGCCCAATCTCCTCTGGTTTCCAATCCTCCTCTTTATCAGTAAGTGGAATGAATTTAAATGCTGTAAAGTCTGTTCCTGTGTCCGAGTTTTTGAATAATTCAAGGAACGTTTTGGGAGAATTTACAGTGAGGCTTCCACTGGATGGTCCATTGAATGTAATTATGACCCGCTCCTTGATATAAGGAATGGAGACATTGTTCCAGCTTCGGCAGACGAGGCGGAATACTTTTATGTTTTCTACATTCAGGCATCCAAACAGACGATCCAGTATCTACAAGAAATCCCAAATCAGTGACAGGACAGAACTATAGCCTGTTTAGTGCATAGAAAACTATTTCCCACACAATTAACTACTGTAAAAGATAAGTTGACAATTGGCACACAAAACGGGGACTATTAAAATGATAATAAGTAAATGAACTAAATAAATTCACAGCTCAACAGAAAACGTGTTATCAGTTATGGTGAAATATTAAACATATTTTATACCAATTCAATACGTAACGGATCACGGGTTTGTTCCATTTCCATCTGGCTTTCTTTCGACGGACATTCGTCTTCGTCGGCTTTACAAGATATCTCCATCGAGGGTTTTGAGGTCCTTTTCCGTAAACTCCGAAGGCCTCTGATCTATCTGCAATACAAGGAAACAAAACAATTAAAAATAAAATATCATAATTATATTTTCATATATCAGTATTTGAATACAAATGCTATAAGATTTTTAAGAGCATATTTTTAGCTACTAAGTAAACAGAGACTTACTGCACCTTTGACCTTTGATGATGACTGATGACAATTAAGTTGGCAGTAACAAGACTTGAAATTTTCCGTGGCACAACTGACAGTTGACAATTATTGATATTGTGGAACTTAGGCAGAGGAATGCTAGCTAATGACAACAAAAACACAGCACTCGCATCACATACGCATGCCACTTATAAACCACGATTCAGTTGTCAGTATTTGTGTAAAAAATACTGAATATATGACACATTGAGGTGTCAGTCTAGTTCCATGTAACATGTTTGCTGTTAGTTTTTGGTTGCCTGGCATTTGCAAGAATAAATTCCGGTAGATGTGGAGCCTACCCGTGTAATCGGTTTACATTATCATGATGATTATTATTTGAATTCTCATGAAATCTCGTTGTCCCATATCTAGGGTACTTATTTAATTGTATTCCTAATATCAATACCTTTCCAACAGCACTCAATTTTTTTGTGGGCGTGGTCAGTGGTCATTATAATGGTGGCCAATGGATGAAATTGTTGTATGATTGGATTCCGGCGGTAAAAGGCTTTCCAACGATACCTCATTTTCCTTATATTTAAATAGCCCCCCCCCCCATCCCATTTTTCGGCATCATCGGAAGGAACGACAATACGATTCCATGAACAAGTCTAACAAGTCGATATCCCAAATCGTTTTTGAGTTACTGTGTATACAAACAGACGCAATATTTCCATAAAGTATTGCAAAAAGACCCCAAATCAAATAATGAAAATGGAATTATTCCTTTGTCATTTTTTCTTTGATTTTCCCATTGTTTCGGTTAGAAAGTTGCGAGTTTCTTTCAGCCTGCTCATATTATAATAATTACTGCCACACAGTACATTTAGATATCATTCCAACCTGTGTGTAATATATTTCAAAACTGTCTCGATATGAAATATAGTGTAACATTTCAATTCACTATCTCAATATGAAAAAATGTACATAGATATGTGTGTATTTCAAAGTCGTCTTATTATTAACTGTGGAATATTCCACCGAAATAGGAAATATAAATAATATTATGTTATGTGACAATGTGGCTACTTGCAATAATTATTAACATTTCATTTTCTTATTGAGACGAGACGTGAAATAATTTTTTAATGGGCACTTTAGGTATACTATAGTACAGTACAGATATATACATATACCTATTCCACATTTCATACTGAAACTTGAGACAATTTAGAAATACGTATAGCATAGTGAGACAGCATTGGCTACCCTACCTATTTAACATTAATATTGAGACAGTTTTGGAATCCGTATTGATATTTATTGCTATTTTGCATATTGATGAGACAGTTTTGTATGGGTAAAAATAAAGGTACTGATACTTATTATAGTAATAGAACTATTCCACATTTCATCGTGAGACGGCTTTTGAATACATACGTATTGGTAATATTGCAAGTGCAAATTGAGACAATAATGTATAAAGGTGCATATTATCTATTCCACATTTCATAGCGAGACAGTTTTGGATTGGAGTACGTATATCAAATATCAGGTACCCTATCATGTATTGTTTGCTATTGGAATGGAAATGCAAATTGAGACATGCAGTGTTAGCATACCTATGGACATTGCTATTGCACATTGAGACAGTTTTGTATAGAGGTGCTTCCACATTTCATATTGAGACTAGACGGTTTGTATTACTTGTATTTAAGCCACATTCATTGTTCCAGGGGCAATGTATGCAGGTGCGTGGCTTCTGCACGGCATAGTATCCTAAATTATGCTTTCCAAATTATTGCAATTATTTTTGCAAAAATATAATATATGAAACATTAATATAACATCTTATTTTGTTTGCTTATATTTAACTAATTTCTTTTTGTTTGCAACTGTGTCAATGTGTGCTACTACCACCGTTCCATACTTACTGTGTTATAGTAGAGCTCTACTAGATATTGCAAGATAGTATATACCACTATTATAGCAAACTAATTAGCTAAAATTAAGTCTTGAGTTATTGGATAATACTAATTTATTTATTCATTTATATAATTTCCATTGCAAATGTGCACGGCCCACAAGATAAACTAAATTAATATTTGATGAATTGTTCACTGAACTGAGCCGACCATGGGAAATAATATTTGAGTTAATATGTTAATAATTCTAAAAGTTCTATAATATAAATTAATAACGTAAAACCACAATACAGCTTTATTACAATACGACGTTCATTATGAATTGGATGTAGTGTTCGTAAAACATTTAAAAAAATACTAACTGTTCCTTCCAAAATATAAGAGATCAAGTTAAACCCCGTAAAATGTAGTGAAATATTTTCCTGGAATCCCCTATTTTACAATTTAGTGTGCTACACACTCATACATTCCCAATTTCCAAATGATATTGCATATATCTAGGTACTTTTTTTAATATAAAAGCTTGATAAAAATGTTAAAAATACATGAAACCCCTGAAAGAACAAGTGAAGAATATTTGTTAGGAATAATAAAATGGCCATTGTTTGCTGTGAGACTGTTGGGATACTTTCCCGTCACAATTGGGGAAAATCGTCAGCTTCGTTTCAAATGGTACAATATTCCAATGTTTTACACTTTGATTGTGTCAATTGTAATTATCATGTGGAGCACAGCGGCAATACCCCTAATAAAATTGTTCTTACAAAAATACGGAATAGTGTCACCAACCGATATATATTCTTACTACTCGTCCGCAGTGGTTGTATTTATTGTTGGAAATTTTCATAGGATCTATGGCTTCCACAATGCTACATCTGCCATTAAATTTTGGGACTCTAATTTGCGCAATTTTAGCAAATTTTCCGGATTAGTGAATATTGATTTGAAGAAAAATTCTGAATTTTCTAAAATCAGGTTTAGATCAAAATGGTTCGCAATAATTTCTTGCAGCTTCGTGATTAGTTACATGTTCTTCGTAATTGTGTATCAAATTTACGGCCAATGCTTTGATAAAAGGATCCTATTGACTTATATTCCTTTTTCTGTACCATTGAAAAACAAAAACAAAACCCATTTAGAAAATTCTACAGATGATGACTTATTAGAATCCGCGAGCATATGTATAATGTATTTCGGTATTTTGGCCTGGACCTTCCAAAGTTACCTACACATGTGTGGATTCACACCCTGGTTGATAATTTTCATGAAAATCTATAGACAGTGTTATAAAACAGTTTCTCGCGAAATTCAAAATACAAATATTAGTAATGAAATTCGAAATTCTGATTTTGCGAAAGAAGTTGAAGTTGCAAAAGGAAAGTCGGACAACCTCTTCACGGTTAAAACTACTGGTGATAGTAATCTTTATGAAAAAAGGTTACAAAACTGTATTGAAAGCTTTCGAATTTCGGAAAATTTCGTTGAAGAGTTTAACGAATATTTCGGTACACGAATAGTCATTGAAGTTTTTCTTTACGTAATCCTTGCTATGGATTTTATCTTTTATATCTACATGTGGGCTCTAAAATCGTGGAACCCTGTCAACTTAATTGCACTGTCAATTACATCGCTACTTTTGTTTTGGGCATTGATCTCTTTGGGCTCTGAGGCAACTTATTTGGAACAGGAGGCTAGTAATGTTTTAAACAGCTTCACAAAAATTCCTTTGGGAAATCTGAGCACAAAAATAGAAAAGGAGGTATACTTAGTTTATTTTTCATCATTAATAATTAAGTGGTTGAGAAACCATTTTATGAGGATGCTTGCCTGTCTGTCCGTCCACCGAGTTAAGATATCTTAACTCGGTGGACGGACAGATTAACTATAGTTAATTACTGGAGTGTAACTAATTTATTTAGATACAGATGATCCTAATAAACCCATCGCTGTTACGAGGAAGAGTTGACGCTGGACAATATTTCACACTAAATAGGAAACTCATTACATCGGTAAGACCTAAAACAGAATATTAAACATCGAAGAATCAAATGGCTAAAGTTTATTGTAGTTTTACAGGTACTTAAAATTGCACAGTATTCTCATTCTCTGTATTTTCAAATTGGATAAAACCAATTGAGTCTTATAATTATTTTGTTCTACATTTCTTTTTTTTTTTGATATAATCCGCCGCAATATTATTAATGAGCAACCTATAGTTAGTTGCATAGTAAAATAATTTTCATTAACGCAGATACTTGGAGCCATAACCACATACTTAATTGTCATGATGCAGTTTCGGGAAAATGACAGCAATGAAAATGACAAGGGGGAATGTCTTTGTGCTTCAGCTTTTAATAACTAATTGGCAAACTAATCTTGTGCAAATTATAATGCAAAACAGTTGTAGGACTGAAAATAACGAGGAGTCAGATTATTAATAAATATAAAAGTATCAACCGTGTTAGTATTATTATAGTATTACAATATCATGGATATTAATTTGCTTTATAATTGTACTTATATATAATATATGGACTTCTCAGTTCCTACACGGAAATAATTAAATGTTTTTTTGCAATTTATACTTATACGCATACGTGGCATATTTAGATGTTACATTACAAGTTTGCTAATCTAATCAACTATTTGCTGTCAATGCCTACACATATAATGGCAATGGCAGTTCACTAATGTTAACTTATTATTGATTATTGATTACCAATATTGCATAACCGACATTGAATTGGCAATGAACAATAGAATAACCTACTATGGCTATTAAAAGTCGCTTATTATGCAAGTTATAGGGTATCAGGTATTGAATTGCTTGTACTGATAACCTGTGGTAATTGGTGGGTCAGTAATCAAGTTGGTCAAATAGCAATTAAATAATTATGGTATCAAGACATAAATAATTACTAAAATATTGCTTGGCCACTCTATCTGTACAATAAGAGTAGAAAATAATAGTGTGCTAAGAATATTTTGTACCAATAAATACATTATGGCAGCATCTCCATCAATAGATTTGAGTGTAGATTTAAAAAAGAAATTAAATCTAGCAAAGACTTCGACCGGTAATCAATCATTATACGTCTTCGGAGGACAAAATCAAATTTCAAAAGGTACCTACAAACTATATAATACTGATATGGTTGCTATTTATAATTATTTTTAGATAAACAAAAGGTCTGATAGCATTATTATATATTTTATGTGAATTATTTTATATAGGTATTCGAGATGTTGATAAACTTATCTTACGAACCCAACAACAGAATCCTTCGTGGAAACAATTATTTGGAATGGAGAAGCCTCGCTCGTATTTCTGTGCTTGCGAAGCTAAAGGGAAGATTTACATTTTAGGGGGACGAGATGGAAATAAAAAACAATTGTCTTCTATTTATGAATTCTCTCCAGTTGAGATGAAGTGGGTTCAACTCCCGCTTACTCTTTCTCTCCCTAGATCCGAATTCGGTACTAAAATTTTTTAAATCGGGGTTTAGGATTCACCAATCAAGGTTTTTATAGCAATTATTATTTTTTGTTTTTAGGGGTAGCAGTCATGGGCTCTAAGATTTTTAGTGTCGGAGGTTTTGGGGAAGAGGCCGCAGATAGCATAGAGTATATTGATCTTGAAAGAAATAAAGTGATGCGGATGACCGCAAAATTATGTCCCGCTAGGTGGGGGCACGGTGTCGCTGCTTATAAAGACAGGTACAAATTCAAAACTTCAATAAAGAATAACGTTTACAATATTTGAAAGTTTTAATTAGCATTAAGGAACTGATATTACAGAATATATGCAATTGGGGGACAATGGTATGCAACCCCTAAGGTATCCAGCGGTCGCTACCATCATAGTGTTCAGTGTTACAATATATATTCCCAAAGATGGAGTAGCTGTCCTGGAATGCTTAGAAGACGGGGATACCACGGGGTAGCAGTATACGAGGACACTCATGATACATTCATTTACGCTTTTGGGGGTGTTGGAGGGGAATTAGGAAATCATCGATTTTCAAGACTTGATTCTGTTGAAAGGTCAGTCTTCATCAGTCCAGAATTCTCCCGCTACAAATTAATTCTGACAAAACGTCAATACTTATTTCTTAAAAATCTTGTCAACATATAGGTTGAATGTCAGCTCTCCAGATATCTGGACACTAATTACTTACATGCCAGCTCCTTTGTCAAATTTTGGAATTACTGCAGGAAATGGGTCAATATTTATTGTTGGGGGTATCGAGACTAGCCGTGAATGCTCCGATGACTGCACGACAACACCATTACATCGTAATGAAAAGTCCGAAACGGTAGCTAGAGTTCATCAGTACAATTGTCGAACTCAATCATGGATATTAGTACCACCACTAATTTATCCTAGACGAACTCTTTGTACAGTTTTCTGGGATAGCAGTTAATTAAAATTAATAAATATAGTAATAATTAGTAACTAAATAGTGGGTAATAAAATATATTAATTGTGTGCTAATAAGTATTGGAATATTAAGATCATTTTTGCCATTAAAAACGTACTTCTAAAAATTGGTATTTTTTCATATACCCTTTTATTAAATCGTTTCAGCTGCTTATATTTGCATTCGGTATACATTTAGGCAAAATTTGATAATGTATCTATATAGCGGTCATATATAATTCAGACATGATCTATTTGTATATCATCATAATACCTAACCTTCAACCTTTAGTCTTTAGATATATAACTTTATTTACTAAATACTATGCCATATCTAGGGCTGTATTTACTTTTCTTTCAAATTTTTGCATTCGGTTCGTTGAAGTTGAAGAAAGGTGCCACAATACAACTCCCATTGGGTCATTGTAGGGTACGCTTCCTTAAATTCCCTAAGTGTTTCTTCGTAAATGGGCTGCAGGTGATGAAGCTTAGAATGGCAAACGGTGGGGAATAAATGGTGGAGACAATGAGCACCAAATGTCAGCATGATTACGTAAAGGTTCTTGAAACATTCGTCAGAACGATCTTTTGTCGCATCAATTTGACACAAACTACAAAAAATAGGAAACAATATAAGTCTTAGGAAAATCTGAAAAATGGATCATTATGATTATGACAAAAATGTTGTTCAGGCGTTTATATGAACTTCTAGTTATGCCTTCTGCTTGTGAGGTTTGATGTTTTAAAAACATACCCAAAATCAGGCTCTTGGCGAGGTTCGTCACCGTCATGGAAAATATTGGGATGGTGGTGGGCAGCATGAGCCCCAATTTCCAAAAAGACAAAAGAGCATACCGTGTGGATCAATATCCAGGATTTCATACCATCCTGAGGGAAGTAATATACAGTTATCGCAACAATTATGAATCTTTGAGCATTAATTCATTACGTTCAAGTGTCTATTCTTTAAAACATACCCATAATGATGGAGCCAAACTAAGGCAAATAATTAGTTCAGCGAGCACGATAAAATTTTCGGGTCTCAAATGTTGATTCCCTTTATAAACGTGGGCGATACGCTTGAAAAAGTCGACCCAGAAGAACAACGCATAAAGAATATGAGAATATAAAATTGGCCCATATCTTTGCAAGCCAGATTTCGGATGAGTTGGCAATAATTGATACATCGGCTCGAACATCGTAACTTCAATATCCTTTTAAATGGAAAAATAAAAATTAGTTTACAAATATCACGCTTAATAAGTAACCAAAGTATTTATTTATCTAAAATAATGTTGATTAATGTACCATAACCGTATTTGGATACAAATGATGGCTGAGAGCGTGGCTTATTGTCCATTCATGTGATGAAATCAATCCAATATCGAAGTAAAATTTTCTCCAGTTATTTCGCAAATGCAGGAAATTGTGACTGGCAATTATAGAAAAGGTGCAAGTAACACCTGCCATGACTTTCAAAATGAAGGAGTTGAAATAACATCCAAAAATCATAAAAGTTAAGAATGCAATGACAAGAGTGTCCATGAAAGATACTAAAGCTGTTGTGGGTCCTGTGCCAACTTCCTAAATAATAGAAATATATTTACAAATTATATTGTTGCAAAATTTTAATTAGTAAAATCAATATTACTGAAGTTTGAAGGATATTAGCTATTCAGGCATTTCCGCTTAAAATTGTTTCTTCACAAGATTTTTTCAAGGTACCTTCATCACTGGTTCAATCTTTTTCTTGAGGACTTTAAAGAGTCCATCTGGCTTGAATGTGTACGGAGATATGCGAGGATGCTTTGCATCTGCCACATAATATTTTTCCAGAGTTTTCTCCACCAAACTGACGTTAGCCACATGTGAGGTTTCAAATGCCTCTGTTATATCCGTTCCACGGGTTAACTTCAGCCACTGAGGTCCACCCGGGTGCTGATCAATGAACTCATCCAATTTATAAAGCTTGTCATGAACTCTCCAAAGGCCACCGATGTCATCATCTTTTCTTTTTGCTAAATAATCGTAAATAATGGGAATTATTGTAACAAATATTATAAATATTTGTAGTATTTAATTTAAAGTACTGGAAAAGAAGGAAACTTACCCGAAATCCAGTCTTCATTTGTTCTGAAAGGAACTTCTCGGTCTGTTGGGTATTTCCAAATTCCTGAAAAACTTGACGGTGGGTAAGCACTTTTGTATTTGCTTTTATTAT
>JAQFYC010005058.1:0-15350 GCA_034694165.1 Tomocerus mixtus | reverse complement strand
TTTTTATACATAAATACTACTTAATACTTTGAAATCAACTTGTACATAAACATATACATTGACCCTTACTATATTTTACTTTTCTCGGCCAAACTGGTATTATTATCTCAGAACCTCATTCTTATTGACAATTTAGTAATTAGTAATTATTTCCCCTGAAAATGTGATATTGTAATGTGTTAATTAATTACAAATTAACCCACAAACATAATCAAACTCTACATAACCATCCTGGACCTAGCGAAAAATGTTAACATTATCTTCTAAGACATTAAATCTCCTTCAATTATCTACTTTTCCTCCCATACTAAAGTTTACAGTCCAAATTAATATCATTTCTTATACAATTATTAACGTGCTAGCAATAAGATATTTAGAAACTTTAGTTTTGCTTACCTCCTTACTAAACTACATCTCTGTCTCCAAAATATCCTTAAAAATCCATTATACAGTATAAATCGTATTGGTTATTAGCTGCAACAGTATTTCATACTTTCAAGGAGCACACAGTCACGCAGCGAAGATGTCAACAAAGTTTTATCAGATTGTTCAACTAGGTAGTTCTTTTTTAATCTTCGATCTTTCTCCAGAGACTTCCTATGTTAATAATATCTAAAATCAAAATAATTCACAATAAATATAAATCTCAATTTTAACATTTTACAATACTTAATATGTAATAGCATTAAGTGCGTTATTATACTTAACCTTATATCCATAATTCGTAAACGTATTAACACTTGCAATAATGAAAGTACTTATATTCAATCACACTGACTGAATACGTGACATTGACCTTTAGCCATTAGCTTATTAGCTGTCAAGTTTAACTATCCATAAATAGTAATACTATAGCTGAAAGCCTATAGCTGATAGCTGTTAGCTTAGCGACTATTAGACAGTGTCCAAGGATAGTATACAGATATATTTGGTCAGTGTCGGTATTTCGTATTTCACATTTAATATTATTCAAATAATACTAAGATAGGGTTTACGCATTTAAAATTTCCTCTACATAATCTACTAAAAATGATGAATAGAGTTCAATTTTTGTCATACCTTCTTCCATTGTCCATCCCGAGAAATGTCAAAAAGGGGATTATGTGAAGAATTTCTCCGAATCAAAAGGGCACGGCACGGCAAATCGTATAGAATTCAGTATTTATATTTATGTGAGCAAATGGCAAGCAGAAGCAGCAGCACTTGGAATATGCTCTGTAAATCTGTACTACAGCTCCTATAGTACAGTAACGAACACAAATGGCCGAAAAAAACAATTTGTTTATCTTGGTTTTAAGTTTACATTTCGTTAATGACTCACTTGGAGGAGGGAAGAAGATAATCACCAATAATTACAGATGACAAACTCAAGTTGATAGAATTCAAACAACTTTTGCTTTGCTGGCTGTCTCGTTTACTGTATTTCCGTTCAGCTCTGCTGTGCTTATATATTATTTTTATATATTCTTTACAAAATGCTGCCGTGCTCTTGCTCTCTCTCCTCTTGAATTGAATTCTCCGAGTAGAAGTATTAAAAAGTGAAGGAAACGAAGGAGATCGTATATAGAAGTCAAGTCCAAGTCAAGTCAGTTAGATAGAGTACTGCAGAAGAGAGAGATGCAGATAGATGATAGAAAACGGGCAACGGGAGTGCATCCTCCTTTTCTTACTTTTTATGACTTTACGAGTATATCCGTCGACTTATCATCCCTATCGTTGGCAATCCTATATAACTCTGTCTGTCTATATAACATCCATCTCCCTATACTATATAAAATAACAATACTACATACTACTGCAATCGCAATCTCATTCGGCACGCACGGTATTTACTATGACTATACTTATGTAAGTAAAGAACCTTTTCTAAAGCTAAAGAGAATATGATTATCCTGTAAAGGAGGGACTTAGCAGAAAGAAAAGCATTTGTACCACGCCCTTACATCGACTTTAATCTGATTCTGAGATTTGTTCCAGGGAGTAGCTGAATTTCCTTACTGTATTTTTGTATGTAGCTTGCTTCATAGCTTTTGAACGCACAAGGAGTATCATATTCGTATGTGAAGCATGTTTATACTTACATAAGCTTTTTTACAATTTTGCCATTTGAGGGTTTGCTAAATATTTTAGCGAACCTTGCAAATAATATGATAGGTATTTGGAAAATCATTTTTATTGTTTAGTATGTTTGGTATATAATATTACATTACATAACATACTTTCTTACTATCTTGCTTATACAAAATGATGTATTTACGTTGGGAAAAGCCTCAGGGTAAATGATTAGCTCAACTCAGGTCATTGATGTTCTTCTTCAGTTAACAAAATAGATGGCGGAGGAGGAAACACGAGAGACAAGCAAGATACTATTAAAAAATATGTACACAAACACATATCTGTGGTCTCTGCAATCTGTACTGAATAGATTTTATGCAAAATATCTTTCACTTTCTTTACTTTGCAATTCTTTTGAAGTGGGATAATCTTTGTACGAGAATTTTCTTCGAATTTGTTAAATATGTAACGTTAAAACGTATACAGTATTACTAATATTTATGTTAATCACAGTAAACATAGCTTGTCATGGTATGTAAAATGTACACTTTGTACTTGTTAGATAAAGACGCTAGTATTTGCATCTGTATGTCACATATATGAATTCATGCTTCCATTTTATATGCATATTAGTAAAATGTTTGTCCTTGATTAACTTTTCAATCTTAGAGATAAGAAATAAGTTCATTAAACGAGATTATAAATGAAACAAGTATCTTAGGAAGATATTTTCGATCCCTATACAACTTTATGACATTAATTGAACTGCATCATCTGTAAAGTAATTTAGTTATACATAGTATATATCACAAGCAATTTTGATTGATATTTGCATATTTTATTTAGGCAAATAGTGGTATATATAAGTAGCACATAGTGAAAGACTATGAGGTTTGTTTGAACTATTTAGATTTAGAATATACAGCATATAGCATATAGTATATTTAAGTAATTCAATGAAAGTTAAATTGATGCATTTAATTTTATTTGGCCCTAACAATAACAATGCCAAAATATTTCCAATTTTTCAGGATCATAAACTTCTGCCAACACATAACATGTCCGTGTATTTATCACCGTAAGCACTTAATATTGTTAAGTAAGTACTTAACAATATTAATAAGTAACCTATTCTTAGTGTAATAATTAGATTTTTGCAACAACGATCTATTTACAGATATTTCTGCAAAGAAAAGTAGTAAGAAATTATTGGTGGCATAATACTGGTATTTGGCAATGTCATAAATACAAATAGTTCATTGACAATGAGGAAAGAATCCCGATAAATAGAACATATAAACAGCATTGCCCAACTAATCCTAAAATATGCAGAGATTAACCAACATATTGACCTATATTCTAGTCTACACAATAGTTAGTAATAACAAATAAGTTATGGGGATATCAAAATACAATAATTAACAGTAAGGTTTGGATGCATGTAGTAGAACTATAGTAGATAATGTTGGTACGTATTACATTAAATAACATATATTACAGACGACCCATATTAAGTATATATACTTAATATGGATATATCACTAAGTAATCGCAATTCTTAATAATTACGTTCCAGGAAGTACGTATAGCATGTAATACCTATATCTATATGGTAAAATGGCACAACAAATATTATGTTCTGTATATATTTCTTAATCTGAGTACATTTTGGTAGAAGGATCATCACAATTTTTGTTACCCACTTGTTGGGGTTGGCGTAAATAAACTTTTTAACCCCACATTAATGTTGTTACACAAATCTTGTAATTCTAATATGGAGATTCCGTCTTGGGATATGTTTGCAGAGAGAATTATCCGAGTAGTTGCATTATAACTGAAAACTGTTGCCCCAATCCCTACAAACAAAAATTAAAAATTGTATAGAAAACATTATGGTGCAAGCAAGCCGGAAAATCGACTATAAATGCAAAGTTTCTGTTTGTAGATTGATTTTACTGTTTTACTGTGATTAGTATCAGTAATAGAAATACTGTATAATACCTGAATTTGAGTGCGGTACGCTACAGCACAGTATGAAATCATCAAGAGCATAATCTGAAATGGACATCTTTTTTGTCGGGCCATTAACCGAACTCATGTTGACGTGAGAATTTTGGTAAGTAGAAATTCTTTTCAGAATCCACATCGGGAAGATGTTGAAAAGAAATGTGAAATAATAATTTGAAGCCATAAGAGGGGAGAAGCTTAAAAATGCTACAGAGTTCTGAATTTGTTTCAGATTGCTGCATTCTTTGAAACTGATATTGTAGAAAGCCTCCATCCTATATCATATCGCCAAAAGGGACATATTATTATGTTGTTAGCCTTAGCATTTTATCAAGCTGTACAGGTAAATAAATCGTATGCAAAAAATGAAACGTCAACTACATACCAATTGTTACACAACGTGTCATCATCGACATTAGTTTTCCACGGGAAATTTGCCGAAATTTTAAGGCCATGTTTTTGCGACTGCGAGTTGGCAAGTTTACTTTGAGAATAGCCACGAGCAATGGCAGAGATCATTAATGTCTGTAAAGAAACACCCAAACGTCTCTGTGTTTCCTCGACTTTCGTGGCTGTAAAAGATTCTGTGGCTGTGAAAAAGGTTTGTTGCGTAATTTCTGCCTTTGTTTTTCTTGACCAATGTGTAACCACTTTGTCTTTTTTCTGTCCTAAGCTGCTTCGAATAACAGATATGAAGTATTGGGGAAAACTTATGCATAGATATATGAAAAATATAGTTTTTTCGCTTAACGTATATCCTTCATTCCGGTCATTACTAGATCTTCTAAGAGTTTGTGTATCAATGTTCTCCGTAATTGACTGGTTATGAGTACAATATGGATTGGGTATGTAAGAAGTCTCTGATTCCAGTTTGAAATGAGAAGTCATCAATCGTAGTAAAGAATGACCATCACAATAGGTATGACTGATGCGACAAAAAACTACTGTTTGAGATTGATCCTTAGAAAGTGTACTGTTTCTGTAATTCTTAATGACTGTGATGTCCCAAGCTGGTTTCTGAGTAGATAATGGATCATTTGAAAATTTTGTTAAAATGGTCTGTAGATCATGAATAACTGCATCAGCGGAGTACTCCCTTAAAATAAATAATAACACGATTATTTAATTACCTTAAAGAATTTATTAGGTTTTTATCTCATCTTAAACTGATATACTTAGTTATAGTTAGTTGTATGTCTGCTAACCTAATGTGGCAACTAATATCAAACGCTGAATCCCATTTCCACCAGAGAAATCCAAGGAATTTCTTCTGAATTTGTCGAAGTTTGGGATACTTGAGAGATCCAGTGGGTTTTCGCACAAAAATTACATGAGACAAGAACCAATCTCTCACTTGCTCCACATCTATATTCCCATTTATAACTAACACACCTGGAACAACTGCGACTTGGTTATTAGAACGTTTAGCAGTTTCTACAGCAAACAAAGTATCTCTTGGGCTTACTATCGAAACTAAATATGGCATGAATAGCCACACAACGAAAATTGCAATTAATCTGTAAGCCCAAAACAAACCAGCTACAAATAATACACCTGGCATAAACGGAAGTGCAGCGAAGAATATCAGAGTTGTTTTAAAGGCTTGAACAATTATCGAAGCGTCTGAATATTCCACCAACATTGTGGTTTGGTTTTCTTTAACTATTAACTTTTACACTTGTATGATGTACACAAACAGTGTTGTTTGCAATTTCAATTAAATTATATAGAATTGAGGAAGACGAGGCGAAATGATAACAAAATGCATGTAGACAGTCTAAGTAGTAAACGAAAATGAAACTGTTTATCAGCAATGTTGTGTGAGGTCGATTTCCTATGTGACCATGATATTCCTTTAAGTAAAAGAGAAACACCAAGTTATATAGTTAAAGGTTTGGATTATTCAGAAAGTTACGTATTACAGATATGGTTAAATAGTTCAAGATACAAGTTGGAGTTTTGCAAGAGCAGAAACTTTCATTGCGAATTTATATAGTAGTGCGAAAGATTGAGACGCTTGTACTGTGTAACCATACTCTGTATCCTTATAGGAACATTTACATACTACGTCTCATAATAAAATTACTTATCGTTGCTGGCGACTCATTTTTGCGTAGTACAAAATACATAAGTAATGTTATCTAAGGATTAGATGAGTGCAGTGAGAACGAAACTCATTGTCAGAAGAAACAAGAACCAGGTAGATAAATAATGTGGAAATATTTTATTTGTCAAGGTTAGTCGGTTAATGTTGTTATAGTGTCATGTGTTTTTATACTCCATAATAATTCTCAGTATGTACAAGTATGATATTTAATTTCACTGTTTAATGAGATCATTGTAACCATACGTATACTTATATAATCAACCACACTGCACTGTACTGTATAAATTATAAACTCTTTTACTTAAATAGTTTGTCGAATTACAATGTTGCGAATACGTCTCAAGTTTTATTCAGATTACTGTAGTACACCACACAACACACTCATACTTAATCCGCATTAGTGTACATAGGTATATTAACTTACAAACTTAAATATAGTTAGGTATGCATTATTTCAGTAATCCTACATAATATTACATATTTGGCTTAAGAGAGTTGTTTCATTTACTCTACTCCATAATGCAGACAAAGCTTGAGCTCTTTCTTAGCAACAATAAACGTAAACACAAAAAAAGTAAGTTACGTGTACGTGTAATAATGCAAGAAGTTTCTTCGACAGACCATGTAATTTTTGAACTTAATTACTCTTTGGGATCATTTATACACTTTTGCACCCCTGGATTTAGCAAAAAATACTAATTCCACACTCAAGCGTTTTGTGGGAAGAACACTAATAAATATCAAAATTACATAAGGCAAATTATTACTTATATTACACACTTAACATTATTTTGTATTGGTGTCAGTTCTTGTTCTTTGTTTTACAAATACTTATGTATAGTGTATAGTATAGTTACCTTTTGCTGTGGGTTATCTTCTTATTGCTATTGTAATTCAATTCTGCTAATACTACATATTATGTTGTGCGTATATACTTTACTCGTGGAAACAATAAGAGCAATAAAATAAATATGTTCAAATTGGTAATGCGCATTTAAGTAGTATTTATTTGAATATAATTATTTGTAATGCATATGTAATGTACAAGTTTGTGTTCCATTAAATATATGGAATGAAGCCTAATGCATTCAATTATGTAAATCATGAATATGCATAACAAGCCTTTACCAAAAAATAAGTGGAACCTGAGATGCATGGATTAATATACTTGTAAATATTTTAGTATGTATTTATTTTATATACCTAAATAACAATAAAAACGAAATTAAAGTTCATTTCATTTTCAAGTCTTCCTGGATCCTGGATATTTAATAGATATAGATATAGTTATGTATGAAGTATGTGGTAACGTATTAATATAAATATCTATGTACGTGTCAAAATTACTGCATTTATTGGTTACACATGCTCTTCTACATCCATGCATTTAGTAATCTACTTATAATTAAGTGCATAATGACAGTTATGCCATGGCATGCATTTTTCTTGATACCAAATATTTGGTATCAAGTTAGCATTGTAAATATATCAATTTATGAAAGTCCCAAGCATATTTACTTTTGTACACAAGCGTATGAATATATGGAAAAATTCCATGTCAATGTATTCAATTATACATTCAATCCCCATATTCTATACATAAAACCACGTAACGTATTTGCGTTTTGCACGCTCGTCCGCTTTATTTGTATTGTAAATGAAGCGATTGAAATTGATAAGCAGTTTGTATCAAATAAGGAACCAATATTCTATGTAGCAGATTTTCAATCTTTTATTCACTTCAATGCAGTAGTACATAGCAATTAACAACATTTAATCCATTACTTTCTATGTTAACATGAAGAATACTATATGTAGATTGGTAAATGGTAGTTTAGTTACCTTTAATGAGTCTTAAGTATTCACTATAGTATTTTATGGCTTATATTTAATGGCACCATAAAAATAATTACTTTGCCCAATATTTCTTGTTACTTTGTCCCAAATTGTAGTAATTTACCTACAGTATAGCAATTCAGCCAAATGTTTAAAACCGTCTCAATAAATTGCTACTTTCCCCAAACTTTTAATTAAAATACCCAAAAATTATTTATGTTACCTTCCATATTTTTATTTACAATTTGGGCAAAGTAACAATAAATATTGCAGTAAAGTAATTATTCTTGTGGTACCATTAAATATAAGCCATATATTTTATGTTTCTTACTCAAAAATGCAAAAACACTATAAAACCACATGAAAAACGAGAAATTGGACACATATTCTTCTATGGAAGTAAGTATAGGCACATTCTATACAAAAATTGACAACTCATTTAATACAATCGATGCTGGTCTGGTCGTGTGAACTATTTCTCTTTAGCTTCATTGCTTTCAAATTTTTAGACATAGGTAATAACGTTGTTGATTGCTTGTTGCGTCGAGTTAATCATTTCAAAATGCATCTCACACATAATCAGCGGTAAAATGACATTTTTAGAGGAACTATGTTTAACATTTCAGATTGTATATGTATATATAATTTAAATATTAAATTCTAATTCTCATAAGTAAATATTATGTAACTATCATCTATATGTTTACATGGAGGTATATATTTTAGGTAAGTTTAAACAACTATCTTCATTATTACGAGTAATAAACGATTGTAATTATGTTGCATAAATAGGAAGTTGGCATTTTATATAATTTACATCACTATGTAGTGTTACTTACAAAATTCTAATCATTCTCTTCAAATTTGGAACGGATTGGATGGAAATATTTTTAAAAGAAATTCTGTTTGTAGCATTACAGTAATTTACGACGGATTTTCTACAGTCACCTCATCAGAATTATTAACAAGGACCATTAGACTGCGACTGGTTTTTGTTTGGTGAACTGGACAGGACTGGTCAATTCTGTTTTGTTACATACTACACATAATACTAATAATGCTTGAGTATTTCTATTAGGCCGAGTTCAAAGAGTATTTAGTTTTGTGAAATTTCTACTTTACGTTTCTGAGCAATACATTTTCACAACTTCCGTTTATAAATGCTGCTATATAGTGTAGCTTTACTTTTTTGTTGCGTTTTCAAACAGTTGTCCCGTATAACATTTACATACTTCTCACATCAATAGGAATTAATAGGTTGCTTTTACGATTGTATTGTAGCAAAGTAATTAAATACATACAAAAATTCAATTCATACAATTCCAAGCCTTTATAAATAATAAGTATCCATCAAATACCTACTTCAAATCTATCAAATAGCTGCAGAAAAGTTCATTCTAATCGTATAAGCTAAACAGTCAGCACATACTATGTGTATTTTAGTAGAAATCTTACAACGTTTCATTTCAGTACATTACGCTCTTTACGCTTTGAATAAAAACCTCGTTTAACCATTTGCATTAACTTTTTAACCGTATATGTCGGTCCTCATTGAAGAACCAGATTGACTGCTAAACAATATTAACTTAATATGATAAATGTTATGAAAAAATAATAATAAATCAATGATGAGGATTTAAAATCAAAATAAAGATCTGTATAATAATATATGTATTAGTACTTTAGAAAATTCTGCTAAATTGTGTAATAATAATAATATAATGATCTAAATCGTACTTATGCAATAGATATTCAAATGAAAATTCATTGGCATTTCATGGTAAGTGTGTTATCGCTAACTGCGTTGGTAGCATTAAGTTGATTAGTTCATGGATACCGGGTAAATTACCAAAAATTACAAACTAGGTTAGTAAATATAATATTATTATAACAATATAGTAAGTAGTATAGGTAAATATTACATAATATATTTTCATTTTCTTAATGTATGATTAACACTCTAAGAAATTATTACTAGAGAGCTTTTGTATTCTTACAAGAAGAATTTTGTGTAATTTTAACTAGATTTTGATTATTTTAAATCAAATTAATATAGGTACGTTTTTACATGTAATAATCTTTTAGTTTTATCTAATTGTTTATAGTAATAAACTATTTATGTAGGTATCTGCATTATTTGTGGAACAGTAATTATAATATTCTCTATTTAGTTCATTGTTTTAAATATTGCATTCGGTCCGTATGGAAGGCTTGAGGAACGAACGGGTGTAGTGTAAATGTATTGTATCTCACAATCAGTATAGTCTACATATTTAATATTTGGTCTACATTTATTATAGAATCAAGAGCTATAAGTGTTTAGTATTTATTTATTCAGGACAAGACAAGCCATGCACTATAGGTGTTGTTTAATCTAAAGTTTTATAATGTAATAGTAGTATGTATATGAAGTAACGTAGGTAAATGCAAATTCCCTGAATTGACATACTTTTTACATACACATTTCAATTGTATCACTACGGTTGTGTCCAAAACGAAGGAGAATTCGTTATGGTCTAACTATTTTTTAATTCTACGGTTCAGTATAAATTCCTTAGAGAGCAAAGTCAGAGTTTATGTTTGCAATTTGCACGTATACATTTAAAAGTTTTGTTACGTGCAAAAGTTAAGGCATTCTATATGGAAAGAATATTTTTAGGAAGCAATTTTGAGTTGAAGTTGAAATTATGTATTTTAGGTGTATAGAAACCTAAATAGTATAAGTAATAGAGTATTAGCCTATAGTATACAAAGAGAAGAAAGGCTATTTTGTATAAAGAGAGTTTTTGGAATGAAATAATGAAACCACAAGTGAAAGCATGCATTTCAAGAAGACTTGTGTAATTATTGTTCCGTAGTTTTGGTTTAATTGTAGGTAGGAGCATTTTCGTTTTCTTTCGACTTTCGACTTCAGTTCAGTTTACATGACTTGAAGGATTTGTGAGGCTTCGAAAGCTGTCCCCGGGAGTAGAATGACGGGAGCGGAAACGTGGCCTGCTTCCAGACATAACATGTTTGGAAATTCATCATCCCCAAAGTCACTGAGTTCTTTGGCTCCCTCAGCCCATGGATTCCAGATGACCGTGTCAGGGAAGTTATACTTCTGAACACGCATCTTTCTCCCGGACACTACATTGGTAATTATGTGTTCCTGAGGTGTGTTTTGGTATACTCGATCTGTCCACTCTCCCACTTGCACCACATCTCGACCCTCTTGATAGACCGTAGAATCTCGTGTCTGCAAATCACAAAATCGATAAGTCTCTTTCCTAATGCTCTTTCCACTACACTCTCCCTACTAGTACATACTATGTGCACTTCAACAAAATTCCCCTGTCTGTCTTTCACTTTTTTTATTTCCAGCAAAGCTAAGCAAAGCTAAAGCTAATGAGAGTGAGTGACGGTTTTGCAGACGTCATCTGATCGATCTTAAATTGACATGCAATCAATCATTCCCAGAAAATATTTTTTCTGATTTCCCTTCCTCTCTTACGGAAATTAAATTCACTCAGGGCAATTAAATTAGTTATATTATAACCTTGTCAATGAAGGTGCATCCATGAAGGCCCGTAATTTGGCAACGACGAACATCTGGAACTTTGAAATAGGTATGCAGAAGCAGATTGAAGCTGAAGGTGAGATCTTTGCTGGGATTGTACACACAAATGTTAAAGTGCAATTCCTTCTCACGGAGAATTAACCTAAAACAAAAACAAAATCATTTTTAGTATCATTGTCATTTATTTCACTTATAGTATGTGTCATGTGTTATGTTGTCTTTTCTTCCCTAATAGGAGTATGTGCATAAGATATATTCGATATTCTGATATCAGTATGGTAATATTATTGGAAATGAAAAATCTATAATTTCGTTATGAAAGGACCAATATTAACTTTAAAAATCGAAAGCTCCAAAAGTACCGACAGATAAGCTGTTGTATATATTATCTGAATAAATATGACTTATTGGTAGTAATTTAGTGTATAATTATAGCAAACATAAATTAAATATCTAAATATACCTATAGGTAAGCCTGAATGGGAAATTCCACATGGAGCGGGTAAAATCCGAATCCATGAGAGAAAAGACAGCCTCCACATCTCCAGACGGAAGTCGCTCTGGACTCTTTTCTAAAGTCCATCTTATTATTCTTGCAAAGCCATGCTGAGGGCCATAGTTCCACTGGCTAAATTGAGCTACATAGTAAATGCAAAGTATGCAAATAATTTCAACCCGAATTTTGTTTTCGACATAGCCGTGTTTTTAAAATTCACACTTACGAAAGACAAACGGGATGCCCCCACGAATAGCTTTCTTCCCATCAAACATCGCTTGCTTGGAAACAAATAATTGTTCTTGATTGTTAACTCGCCAGGAAACAACAGTTGCACCTGCAAAGCATGTAAACATTTTTTAATGTAGATTTTTGCATTTATTTATATTGCTATTTCCTGCTGTTTGCTTAATATTTAATTCTAAAAAAATATTTTATATAGTGTTAACAGATCGACCGGTATTCTAAAATAAATCTTACCATGTAAATTAATAGTGCAGGTTGTATTATTTCCCCGATCCAAGACAACGACGGATGTGGGGGCAGCCATGCTACTACTGTAGTGATCAATTTTGACTTCTTTAAATTATAAAACACCGGAAAGTTGCCCACAATTTATGTGAGCAATTAATTAGCAGAAGGACAGCTTAAATCTTCTTAGCGATTTCTCGTCTTGTATAAAAGTATTTGTCAATTTGGTAATGTGACTTTTGCAGAAGTTGCACGGGTTATCTGTATCTCTGTTGTGATGAAATTGTTATAGACAGAAGATCACATGAAACAAGTGAAGTAAATAAGTGAAGACAAGACAGACAAGTCAACTTGGTTTGGTTTTGGTTCTCTTATGTGTTGCGTTTGACAACGAAGTTCTAAAAATATCCAGTTGTGTTGTGCAAGGAAGGGAGGGAGAAAGACTTGCAGATAAACGTAAATAACCCTCTAAATGGTTCAGTTACTTACACGTTCAGTTCAGTCAGTCTGTTTCTGTTCACTATATAATAATAATACTTTAACTCCTACTCCATATAAGGAGTATAATCCGAGTAGATAACAAAATAAAGTTTTTATATGAATATAATAATATTATTCTTAGTTAAATCCAATTGATATTTGTGGTTCTACCTTATACACATAGAAATACACACAATATCCTTAAATACAAGAAACTAATATGATGAAAGTCAATTTGGTTTATTTTATGTGTTTATAAAGGCAATAGCCAATAACCTTCCATACGAATACTATATAATAGTAGTAATAAGCTTTAAGCTTTATTATTTTGATAATAATATACTCTTTCCAGTAATCTATATACTATTTGTATTTATTATTGCTTATATTTGCTGTGTCGCTTCCACTGGATGGGATTCAGTTCTGTGAAAATGCTTGCACGCAACCTTTCCTCTTCAGCTTAAAGTACTCTACCCTTATTTTATATGCTTCCCTACAAACAAATCTTTAAAAGATTTCTTCAGATCTATCAAATCAGTTCTATTCTTACTCAGAAGTCCAGTCAAATTCACTTTGGTATAAGTATTTAGGTATTTATTTATCTTATAGTACGTAGTAAATATAACAGCTTTAAAATTACATTAGCCTCTCTCTTCTGTTCTTGACTTATTGACTTAAGGAAAGTTATTATTTATGTCTTACGTAACTTTAAGTATAATATTAATCTGTACAATAGAAGTACCTAGGTATGTTTAAAATTAGAATGTAGTACAGTATAGTTCTCTTGCTATGTAATAGCGAATTATTTAGTTATGTTGTTGTGTTTAATTGTGTGTGCGATTGATTAGATGACCATGTTTTTGATATCCCTCCAAAGGATTTGGATATTCCATGCACACACAGAAAAGTAGAACTACAAGTACTACAGATTATATAATACTGGCGTTTAAGAGCTAGAGCTACTACAGAACAGACAGACAGGACAGAGTGTATGTCTCCCTAATGTATTTAATACAGTACGAAAGGAGAGTAGTGGTTTAGTCTCCTATGCCGAGTAGTAAAAACAGATTACCTAGATGGAAATAACAATAGACAGTCAGGGAATGGTCTGGATTGTATTTGAGAATCTATAGAATGAATAGGAGAATATCTAGACAGTACAATACAGTAGACTACAGCAGAGACGGTCAGATTGTTTAATAGCTTAGCTTTTATGCTCTTCCCCTATCGCTATTTAGTTTTGGTAGTCTTATTGTAATACATTACTACTACAATATAATAATACGTTTGGATTTGCCTTTACTTCAATTTCAATGTAAGTAAGTAAGATGAAGGTAAAGGCAAGTTGAGTAATAAAGTGCATCTAAGTATATAAGCCTGCACATATGTATGTAAAAGTACCTAGAGATATTTATTTTGTAGATTTAATGTATGTATCTCGGAATTTTATATTATTATATGAAGGTATTACGAGGCTTATCACTTACATACTTACATGAACGTGTATATTGAAGATGTAGTATCTAATAATGTGTTTGTTAGTACATAAGGTTAGTACTACAGATACAGCAGAGATGCAATTGCAATATATACTGAAGTAAATACAAATAAAGTGGTGTGGTATGGTGTGCGTGGTAAGTTACGTTATGTTATGTTGTCCTGTCTTGCTCTGTGTGTTGGAGGATACACACTAACGCTTTACACTGCACAAGAAGAGATATATAAGTATTGAGTCAAGTATTCTCAAGTAGTCCAATACTAAACTGTGATGTGATGCGAATGAGATTCTCTTTTGCTATCTATGTAGGCAAATGCATTCTCTGAAATTCTACTTTATTTGTAGTAAGTAAAATAAGTAACTAAGGGTAGTTTTAGTTTACTATTTTATTTCAAGTTGGATGACCTTAGTTATGCGGCAATGAGAATGTCTTGAGCAGTATTCTCCTTTCAAATGGATTAGTTACCAGTTAGTGTATTGTAAATATATGGTAGTCTTATGTCCTATGTACTTACAAATGGTACCTACTTGCATTTACAACATTCACTTCTCTTCTTTCTCGAATTCGTGTATTGTCAGAATAGTACTGTATTAGTATAAGCCAAGCTAGCATTTTCTTTCGTGTGGAGAACTAAGTAAGTAAGTAAGTAAAATAGAGATAGAGAGATGGTAAAGATATAACACTTATAAGTGTAATGTAAGGGTAGTAGATTCTCTCAAAGACGAAAACCAAGAGCAAGAGCAAAGGAAACTTCTTTGGTTAGCGCAGCTAGACTGTCAGTTCCCTTCCTTTCATTTCCCTTCGTTTCTTGAGATGGAATAGAAGGTCCTTCTTTTACAT
>JAQFYC010005057.1:0-15353 GCA_034694165.1 Tomocerus mixtus | reverse complement strand
GTGCCATTAAATATAAGCCTATACTACAAAATAATTACCTGTATGTAATAATGAGTTTAATAAGCAGATAAATTTTGTAAGAATAAATAATTTGGGGACACACCCTGTATACATTCAGAAGATGCACTGCACGAACCCAGTCGTCCAGGTATTTTCTTTATCCTCATCGAATTGCCTTGAGCCTAGAATAGCTTAATGCCCTAACAATAAGTAAAGTAAGTATGTCAAGACGAGGAGGCAGGGAACCAGCTATTTTAATTGCATTCATTAGTTTAGTTAGCTTGCATTCCTATTTCCCTATGTATTCCTTCGCCAAAGATACCTTCTACCTTCCTATAATATGCTTCCCCACCATCCAACAACGTTAATGTTAACTTTATCGTAAGAGGTAAGAGTAACAGAACAGGATCTCCTTTCTAAAGGACGGGAATCGAATTACATTAGAGGCTACGTAATAGCTATAGGAACTTTGTACTTGACTTTAATCGATTTTACAGAATACTGGACAGACAGACATGACATTAATGTCCAATTCTACAGATTGAACTGAATTAACATCCGTCCGTTACTGTCAATTGCCTTTGTCGTTATTGTCGTTGTAGCCGCCGTATTTCCTATCATAAAAACCCGACGTTATTAATATTTTTCACCATGTACATATTAAATAGAATTTATTCCTTATAACATTTAAACAAGTTTAGAGGGAATTTATAACGAGTAGGTGTTACAGGAAATATAAATATTTGTCCGTAGTTACCGTGTTCCACGTAAGCATACCCGGTGCTATAAATATTTATTAAATAAATTACTTTCTTTAAAATATTCATAAAACGAGTTTATTTTTTGAAATAAAAGATTTTAATAGGAAGTGCTGATAAAAAGCATATTATTAGTTATTTCTTCTTACCGTATTTCGTGTACTGGCACCAAGGGACATTAATGTTTATCATTTACTTACACATTATACAAAATTATTCGTTACTTCATTTAAATTTACTTAAAATTGAAAAACTATTTGAGGAGAGGAGGTGACCAATTAAGGAAATAGAGTTATTTCTTCCAGGCTACCGTATTTCCTGTTTCCTGTGACATTTATCTAAATTAATAATAGATGAATAATTTAATAATTTTATTAGGTACCTAAAGGGAAAGGATATTAAGTGGGAGGTGCCTATTAAAGGAAGTAGAGTTCTTTCTCCACCTCCTCCTTTGAAAGTGAGCCAGGTGAACCAGATAGAGATACTAATCAGAGTAGAACCATATTTAGCTGTGTATGTATACTAGTAATGTATTTTCTCGGGACTTTGCCACTTAAGAATGGTATAATATTTCAATTTTATTATACCTACATACAGCTACATAGTAGAGTAGGAATTACGTAGGAGTGGGAAGTGAAAGTGGAGATAGGATTCCTGTTTACTAATGAATGTACACACGAAACTGTGTCTCCTAAATCCAAATTATTTAATTTAGTTAGTTAGCAAAGCAAGAGAGAGGAGTCATGTTATGTTATTCTGTAGTAGGTACTCCTGTGTAATAGTATCCATCTTGATCTAGTAAAAGAATAAACAGTTCCAAGAAAGTGAGATCGGACACTTTTCTGTTTACCTGTAAATTGTGTTACTGTAATATTACTACTACTAGATCTTCTTTCTACATCATAATTACTACGTTACTGACTACTGATATACTGTTACATACAAATGTCGTAGGCAGGAGGACCTTTTTAATTTTGGAACAGCCTTTCGTTCTATTAATTTATCTAATGATTGCAAAATATTTTGCAACAGGAAAAATTACTTAATGGTGTAGCATTGAAAAATAAAAAATTATGTATGTACAGATAGCAGTGTCCAGATATGCATCAATTTGCAACATAGCTATTTTAAATGTTGCAACAAAGTTATTTAATGTTAATTAATGAAAAAATCTAAATAATTTCTCATGTAATTAAAAAGTGCAAAAATTATGTTGTGAATGTTTTTTTTGTTTTAAATTTACGCCAAGGAGTAGATTTACAAAACTATTTATTAATATATTCCTGTGAAATATTTAGATTACAAATCGTTATGAAACCGTCGTAAAATATTAAAATATTATTTGTAAGTCATAACATAGTATCAACAATTGATGTTTTGAAAAGTTTACCTCACTATCCGAGTCCTACAATCATATTGATGTGATAATTGAGGTTACACTGAAATTTCTTACTTTTTTAATAAGTGTGTTACACGCACAAGCATAATTATTTACTCGTACCAATTTATAAAACTTATCTAGTTCAGGGGTATACTTAATTATCATTTTATATTTTTTGGCATTATTTTGTCTACAGTTCATTAAGCATCTTTACTTTTCAACTTCGAGATGTGGACCCACTCGCCGTCTATATCACTTGAACTATGACCTATAAGCTGTGAGGGTATTTTTATGCTTATCGACTCGCATTTACATATTTATCTTTGCAACTAAATAAGTAAGACGAATAGAAAGCTGTGCTTTCTCCTACTTACTTATTATATTAGCAGCCGTTTCCGCTCGTGTATTTAGCGTGTAGTGTGTTATAAGAATTAAGAATTGCAATGTAATTGTAAACTACCCATGCCTCCCTATGCTACAAACAAGCAACAAACATCCATGCTCATAAGTAAATACTTAATCTACTTATAAATTTATATATAACTGTAATAGGTAGCTATACTTATTTAGAATAGTGAAAGCAGTGTAAAGAGCATTAAGAGAAAGTAGGTTGCTGTCTTGTGTTCCATTCTATTGTATTATGCTTAACAAGTTGCTATAAAATATAATTAGACAAAAGAAGTTGGAGAAAGGAGAGGAAGAGTTTCAAATGAAATGGATACATTTAAGAAGTGAAAGTCAAGTTGGAGAAAGCGGGGAAAGTGAGTAAGGAAGGGAAAGCAGGAATAGGAAACACGCCGAGACGAGTGAATTGAACTGAACTGACTCCTCGTCGTGAGACTTCTTTCTATTTCTTTCTATTGTTCCCATTTGTTTCGTATTGTGAAACAAAAGTCGGCCTTTATCTGTACTCAGCTTTTTGGTTGTGTTCTGCTTCTTGTGCATGGCATTTGCCTTGCTTTGCTATGTTATGCTCTTCTTCTTCTGTTCCTGAGTGAGTGACTTTCCTTGCCTTGGCTTCTTCCGCTGCGCATCGGCTATCCCAGAATTTGGATTAGAAGATGCTGCAATGCGATGCCCAAGGGGAAAGTCCATTATGCTTATTGAAAAACACAAGACAAGAGAAGAGAAAGCAAGATAGAACCTTTACTTATAAGACAACAGGAGAAAGTCACTAACAGTACATAGGAATCCCTTATATTTACACTTATATCACCGACTTATGTTTTCTCTTGTCCTCCATAAAGGCCCTTACACAAATTTTGCTAAAAAAGAAATATTTAAATACTTATGGTTTTAGCTCATTCTTTCCTAACACCATTTTATTAGCGATGATAAAGATGTACACAACTTTAATCTAAAACGACGATATTTGAGAAGTTAACAGGCTGATCATGTTACAGTACGATGCAATTTAATAGTAAGACACAGGGAGGTGGTAGGCAAACGCTTCGAATTGTTTTTTGATAAGCAACTTCAAAAATTGCGAGATTTTTCAATATTTAACAAAAAATCAGATAATTTTGCGTTGAAATGAACATTCTGCAATATAAATGTCTCATTTTTCCACATTTTAAAATTATTAATGGAAATCCAATGTGCTTTCAGTAGTTTTTACAATTTGACGGTTACCTTTGCTTAAAGATTGAATCAATATATTTAAAATTCTAAAAAGTTCACCAAAGTTTTTATTTAGAATCAGTGTGGCTATAATGTAGAAGTTTTTGATCTTTTTTAAATATGTCGAGGTTCAAATAATATGGTTTTGTATCTGCTAATCATTTTTTTTCAAAAATTATTTTTCAAATACGATCCTTCTCCTTACTTATTATGACTACGTAGTACATGGAAGCCCCTTTATTATAATGTTGACTTTTGCTGTAATGTTGTTGAGTTGAGCCGAGTTGGTTGTACTTATTACATATGTATGTACATACCTATTTACTTAAGTTTAGTGGATTCCGTAGTTACTTAGCCTATAAAGTGAACTGAGTCTGTAGTTCTGGTTCTTCTAGTTGTGTAGTGAAAGTATGTCCAATGTAACAATTGCAGTAGATGGGCGTCCATCTTCTGTCCTGGCAAGTCGCCTGCCTGCCTATATATTTGTATGTACATATACTTGCCCTCGCTTCCTTCATCTATTCAAAACGATGTTCCGTAGTGAAGTCAACTGCTCTATATACGGTATAAATAGGAAATCAAGTCAAGGCAAGGACAATGATTCCCATCTCAGATAACGTAACGTTGAACGTACAACAACAGAACAGCCAACTCAACTCAATCCACAACTTTAGACTATCAACTACTAAATATCCTCACATTCCCACTGCACTGTACACAAACACAACAACAAAACAGACAAGGCTGACAGATAAAAGTGTGTAACATACTTCCACTATTATATATACTAACTCTATTGTGCTTTCTCTTTTATACATTTACTATTTCGTAACAGCAGGCTAATATTTCTACAGAAATTCCTTCTACATAAATACAAATATATACATACAAAATGAACCAGAATGAATTATTTCCACAATAGAACTTTCACTACGAAAGTAAGCTATTAAGAGCTATTAGGAGTGAAAATGGGAGAAAGTCAAAGCCAAATTGTAAGTAGTTCACTCGGTATAACAGTATACAAATTTCAGACGCTAATTTAACACCCTAGGATTTTATTATGGGGAATATGGCACACAAAAAATTATACACAAACCCAGAGAGCATGTTCATAAAAAATAAATGTTTGTGTACAATTTTTAATCTTATTGTTAGTTTAGAGAAAAAGAAAATAACAATAGAATAACAAAAGAGGGAACTGTGTCCTTAAAAATGAGGACACTGTCATCATAGTAGTAAAACAAGTTGTCATTTTAAATATTAAAGTTACTATTACTAGTACAATTGTGAAAAAGCCTTGTTGTATTCATGCCAATGAAAATTTGAGTTTAAAATTTTAAAGCCCTGTGGCTTAATTCAGAAAATTCGGTACCTAGCCAAATTTACTTAAGTGCCAATATTCAAAAGCATTTAGAGTGTGTATAGCATCGTATTTTAAATTGACCTAACAAAGAAATGCGGTATATGTTCTTATATATGTTTTCTTTTTTCATTTTCTAACCAGACTATAGAGAAATTACCATTTGCCACGTGAATTGACGTTGTCTCCTTAAAAACACGGATATTGTGATAATATTACAAAGAATGGAGATCATTCTGCATGTATCATCTACTGCCTATATAAGTATATATGCTATTTAGGATTTAAAATAGCAAATATTATGCTCAATCCCCAACAGAAATGATTATGATTATGATATGATGCATTGTAGTACGCTATAACATAACATAACCGAAATTGTATTGACTGCAATGCACGCACGCAGTGAAAGAAAGCTTACGTTGCATTTTCTGTGGTTGGTTAGTCACATTAGATGAGGGTTGACGTTGACGCACGCTACTTATGCTTAAGGACACAGCACAGTCTGCAATCCAATTCGAATAATGTTGTGATATCGCCTCGGTACCACTATTACTAATTAATGTGAGTGTTCATCTCTGATAATAAATATTACATCATATCATTATTGTAAAGCCAAAGAGGAGAAAGTAAAGGTAAAACTAATGGAATTGACTGGCCCGGACTGCGACTGGACAGAAACTGGAGTAGAGTGAAAGCAAAGTGAAAGTTGGACTTTTACTCCTATTGCATCACTTTTAGGTATATCACTCACTATTTCTTAAATTCTATCCCACATACGTAGGTATATGTATAGTTGTCGTGACTTTATTTTATTCTCCTCTCCAGGAGAATCTTTTCGTCTACTACGTCTATCGGGGTGTTCTTTTCTGCATTTCACTTAGAATAAGTAATAATATTGCTATACGTACCTACGAGATGTAGAAGGGCGTAACTGCGTAACTTAAGGGTTTCACTGGGATTTCTTTCTATACATATGTATGCCACATTACACTAAAATTACTATACCTTCTACCTACACATGTAACAGGAGGGAATGGTTAAAAAAAATCAAAAATACTCCTGCTAATTGTAAAAATACACGTGCTTGCGTATTAATGCCAAAGGTAGATGACCTATAAGTCAAAAGGACAAATTTAAATGGACGTTGACGTTAAAAAATTTCCCAAATCGCAAAATTACTAATAAAAAGCTAAAATATTGCAAGAATTCTAAACATTTTTACTAAAAGGAATCGTAATACAAAAAGGGGTTTAAAAAATCCTTGGAATTTTGGTGCCATTATAACCCTAAAACCCTGTATCCAAAAGTTATTTTTAAAAAGACGGTTATAATAAGGGGCTTATTATCTTACTGGAAATTCGGTAACCGACATATGTACAGTATAGTAGTGTTTTATGGGGGTCTAAAATGTTGCCCACAGGTTAATAGTGGCTTTGAGCCCTTTGGATAGCCCGTGACTAAATACTCCACGGATTGACCATAGAAGAATAGTTTTGTATTTTAGGTAGCTACTAGGTACTTAGCTGTTATAAGAGAAAAGTGTAAGTCTGTTCTGTCGGAGTAATAAAGTTAACTCAACTTCAAGTAGGCTGAATGAAGGACGTTAGTTTTCGTCTTTCCTCCGGGTCGTGTCCTGTCGTGTCGTCTATCGTGTTCATTGTGTTTTGAGTGTGCCACGCTGCGCTTTCCATATTACTAACTATTCTACAGAACTCTATGTACTTTGTACATACGTAGATTACATGCATCTATACATTCAAAACAAACTAACCTTAGCCTTACTTTAGCCAAAGTAAAAGAAACTATATATCTGTAGACAAGACTTACATAACTACAGATGGATACTTACATAAGAGTTAACTTTTACTCAAGTCATACCCTATGTAAGCAAACGTACGTATTTAACTTATAAGAAATACTTCTACACATACTTACTGCCTTTACTTGTATACATTTTATGTAATGTTTATGCATATACCGTATTCCAGTTATTACACACCCAAGGTATTAATTATTTTTTCTACAGTATTAGAAAAATTGGCACTCACTTCTGAAAAATCTTGTAAAATCTACGTTCATTCTTCATATCGTTTCCAAAAATATTATGACACGAAGGATATTCTTTATTAATACCCCAGGGGGCGTTTATTTTACTAAACTTGTTATGTATTGCACTTTCTAAATATTTGAGTCAAAAATACTAAGTCTGTCTAAATAAACCCTTAATCATTTTAATAAAAATACATGGAGATTGTAAGAGATTAAAAGTCCCTAGGGAACTAATTTTGCAAATATGGTATCCTCATCTCCTTTTATTAATGGCAAGCTTTGATTTATGAACAAAATCAAAAATTAATTTAAAACTCTTACAATTTCTAATCTCACCAAAGTGTCTACTAACTTATGTTCAGCAACAAGGGGGGAATATATTCTTGTGAGACGTTTAACTTAGGAAATACGGTGTATAACTTTAAAAACTAAATAAATTCTTCTGGGGCTTTTTAGAGACTGGTGAAATTATGTGGAATACGGTGTAGATATACGTTATAAGTGTCTGTTTGGTTTGACTGTGTTTTGAGATGGCGACTTGCTCTGGTCTGGTCTATTGGACAAGAGAATTTATATAGCTGGTTGTCACTGCTACTTATTCAGGTTTAAGTGCACATCTATTTGAGTAGTCGACGGGCAGAAGAGATTTCTGTGGAAAGCAAACCAGGAAGGCGGGCGGGCATTCCCTTTACTTTTCTTCTTCTTCGGAATGGCAGGAGTCTATAGGGAATCTAATACATTTGTGCAGAATACAATGGGACATTAAATGGGAGCTTGCGATGCCATGCCATTTTTACATTTACAGGCACGTTCCCTCACTATATGTACTCCGCTTTCCTTCATTTCAAAAAAACAGTTTTACATCTTACAACATACATACATACATATGTATAATATGTACTTAACTCTTAAGGGGAGGTCCATAAATTGCTTGGCTATTATTAAAAATAGGGGGCCAATAAAAATGTAAAAATTTGATTTAAGGAAGGAGGAAATGCACTGTATAAGAATTTTTGTCCGTCTGTCTGTCCATCTGCCCTTGTAACTTGTACACTATAACTTTGGCAGAGTTGAAACTTTGACGGGGCTAACATTAGAAAACTGTTGATGTCATAAATTCAGAAATGATTCTCAATTTACCCCAGAACTGGGGAAATATAAAATTTAATGGGAATTCAATGATAGATGGCTCTAATATGCCATTTAAAATATTGTTATCACCAATACAGGTGTTTTTGGACACTAATTAGATCAACCACTTTGTTACATCTGTTTTGCAGTGGTTTATTTCTTTTAAAAACGGACGGGGTTAAAAAACTGTCAATTTTTTCATTACGTAATAGCTGAATGATCCTTTAGACATAGAAGGAACTACGATCAACGTTACTTACTATTACGTTAGGTTATTATGGTATTTTCTGTTATGGCTCCTCAGAAGAACTGAGAACCAAAGGCAAGGGAAGTTCAGCAAGCTTTGCTTTTGCATTACTATTACACAAAACACAATGGATGGATGAAGCTTAGCTTTGGCGTGGCTTTCCCTCATGTCATTTCCTTGTTGGACGCTATGGCTATGGCACTTCAGCTATGCTATGATCTTAGGGCCTGATGAAACGATCCAATGCCATATGATGATGATATGAGTTTCAGCTCTGGAAAAGAAGCAGCGCTATTTTATTTTTATTCCCAGTTTCCTCACTCAACATTTCCATTCCGATTTTTCAGTCTTTTTATATTTGTACTGAAGCATTTACGCAAAGTAAAGCAATGACGACTAGTACTCCATGTACCGACATAAGTTCAATCCCACTTACTACATACAGCTAACGACCAGGCCTTTCCTAAGTCTCAAACACTGATATTCTAAAAAGAATCAAGAGAAATCCACTCGGCTAAATATATATTATAAATCAACACTGAACTAGACTGCCGTATTTGTTGAAATAGACCATATATAGGGGGGTAGTTGCAAGAAAAAAGATCACTGAGGTCATATACAGGTATAAACATTTACTTCAGAACTTTTTTAGCATCTATAAATAAATTCCTCCGAGAATTTTTTTAAAAATAACAGGTTCCAGCAGTTTTTTAAAGAAATGTATTTTATGAACCCTTAAAAATAAATACCAAGCACATTCTAAAGGTTTTTCTAAATTTCCATTTTTCAACATTGGCTGAGATCATTAAAAAAATTGTTGGGTATCTACGATATATTTTCCTGAAAATACTATATTTAAAATTAGTTAGCCAAAAATTTTGCTCATTCAGGCCAACCCAGAATAATTAGCCCCGATACATGATCCTGGCTGATAAATTGCCATTTTATAAATATATTGAGTATATATGTTTCCCAAAATGCTTCTTACATTATTACACGGTTTGCATTTTTGCAACTATTTTTTACTAAAACTGAACCCCCTGAGAAACAAATTTGATAAATACGGCATATTCATAAATATAATATCATGTTCCCCAGAAAACAACCCCAAAATCCTTTTTGCTATGAGTTATATTTGTTCAAAGTGAAAGTTCGTGGAAAGTTTTGCATATTTAGGTTGTCTGGTTCTGGTTCTGGTACGTGTAGCAAGTTCCTAAGGCATTTAATGCAATCTGAGTATCACATCCTTTCAGTAGTAATGTAATCTTTAGAGTTTATGTATCAGTATCACTATCACTATCACTATCAGTATAGAAATGTGTTAGTACCTAAGTATAATGTAATGAAAGATCATGAATAGAGAGACAGGAGGGAGAAATCGGGTTAAAGTTAAACTCTAAACTGCCTCCAATGAAATCTCCTTCATCCCACTCATCTCCAATGCTGAGCATTCTATTTATACTTCCCTCCGTGTCTTTAAACATACAAATGATCTTGTTGTGCTCAAAAAAAAGTAATTTAGACATTTTATGAGGAGAGGAGAGAGGAGGACTATATATACCTAGTACATAAGTATATAGCTTTCTCGAGTCTCGCTCTCGCCTACGGATACGGATGCTGCCCGTTTTTTCTTTCTCTTTTCTATGTAAGTACAATAGGGAAGAGAACACTTTTCACAATGCAATGCAATTAGGAGGAGGAATGTGTTCTTCTTTCAAACAACAATGACAACGTCCTCTTCCCTTCACTTTCCCTATATCTCTTGAGTACTAACTAACTTAAGTAAGTAATACTTACACACTAGAGATAAAAAAATTGCCTTTTCCTACGACAATTCACTCAGACAATTCAAAAGGCCTAACTCATTTACACTATACAGTGTCATTATTACATACAAAGCTACTTAACTTATATTCTACGAGAAATAAACATAACAATGTAAACTAAAGCACAAGATTGCATTCTTCTATGTCTCAATCTCAATCATGAATTATTTAATCTCTGAATTCATTTTCAAGAGAAGACGTGAATTGGAAAGTTATGTAATAAAAGCAGACGTACGTGCTGCGAGAAATATTTTTATGAAAGTAATCTAATACCTAAGCAAAAAATTTAGTATTCCTTCCCATTTTCACTGGGACTGTACGCGTACCTACGTGCTTTCATTAAATATGACATTCAATTAGCTATTTAACTACAGATAAATGCTAAAATATGTCAGTTATTTCGGCCATGAGCAATTGAAAACTGTATTCATATGAATTATATGTAGAATATGATTATTTCTACTCCCTAAGGATGTTTCCCTGATATACGTTTCAGAAAGACGATTAGCGAAAGATTTCTACATTTAATTGCATATAAATAGTTAGCCTCAGATTTTAATACACTAAGGAATTTAACATTTGTTTGTGTTGTTTTTCGTTAATTTTTCATTTGATGCATTTTTTGAGGTCAAGCGATATGCTGAGAAGTGTAATTTTTAAAATGTTCAGTTAAGCTAAAATATAGTGTATTAAATAAGTAAGTCAACCCGAATGGGACGTCAAAGTTAGAAAAGATATACTTAACATAGGCATATTTTATTTCTACCCTGGACTAGGTGCAACCTAAATTAGACACGCTCATGACTGTGACGTCGGACACTGTGGAGCGTTTTGTCAATATTTAAATTGGGAAGAGCAAAAGAGATGCGATGGGAGCTAAGTCAAACCAAACCAGGTCGTCGTGTGGCTGGGTTATGCAATTTATAATGAAAGCAAGAAGAAGAGTCAAAAGTCAAGAGTTTGCAAGACTCATAATAATATCCTAGGAGGTAAAAGCTAACAGAATGTCAAGTCAAGGAGTGAAGCAGAAAGAGAGTCTTTGACAAGGAAAATGATTGAGACGAAATATCTGTGGCATCATATCGTAATAGCTTAGGGTATCTCTATGGTACAGGAAAGATGAATGAATACCTAAATATACACTACATGTCTTTATCATGTCAGTTGAGGGCCAAACCAATTCAAACAGATGAAAAAGCAACTACTATTCTTTACAGGGAACACAAATGTCCCATTTTTACGAGTACTCCTTTTTCATAGAATTTTACCATTTTATAAGATCTTGCAATCGTCTTTTGGCAAGCAATCGCTTTTTAATATCGCAAAATACATTTCCCAAAAACATTTTATAAATGTAAATCGCACATAATACAAGTGTCAGGATTCACAAATTTTTGAACCCCCTATATTGTCACCGTTTTCTACGATTTTTCGTTTGTTTATTGTATGTCCGTCGTCACCAGAATATTTTACAATAATTATGGGCCATATATTTTCCTATTCAAATTTTTTTGCATGATAAATTAAATAATTATTAACAAAACACAAAACTATTGATTTTTAAAAGATTGGAAAGATTTAAATTTTGAATTAGTTATCTTTGAGCCATTTTCTGAGTGCCCTATAGAATTGCGCAGTACTTTTGCTATGTATTTGTGTATGTTAATTAATATTCATTCAGACATGAATGTTTTAATTTTTCAGGAATTTTTTAATCAGAAATGGCTGTCCAAGTTTTGTTTCTGCAGATATTTTTGTAAGAATTTTTCCAAGCAATGTAATTAAAAGCAGAGATAATTGTACAACTTTTGGTATACATTGAAATTGTTAAATTCTGGGATTTGTACGTTCTTGAGTAATTATTTTTTAGGGTATAGTGTGTATGCATTGTGCATGTCATTATGTATTCTGGTATCTATAGCTAAATTAAAATAGTTTTGGAATTTTTCTTCCTTGGCTCGCTTAGTTCTGGTTGTAGTTACATTTTTATACATTGTTAAATTCTGTATTGACATTTATAGGCAGTACAATATTCAAGATGTGCATAGATGTACCTACCTTGAACCTATAGTAGTATAAATAAATATGTAGAGGTGAGATTATATATGTATCGGGAAGCTCCCGTGTGCCCACAATCAATGAAAGATTTTGTTTCAAAGAGAAAGTCGACGTCTCCATCCACAAAACACAATCTATTTATCAAAAGACTGAGAGTTGAACTCATATCATATTTTATCTCTTCCGTGCGTCTTGACTTGGCTTGCTTTCCCTTACTTTTGCTACACGAATACTTGAGGAGAGAGAAGAATGAGAAATGAATGTTGGCTGGCTGACGATGACTGAAAATCTCATTCCCTCTGACATCCCAAGGAGCAATAGCAATCCTATGCACGGCAATAGTACCAGGCACCCAGCACTACACTCCACTCCACTGATGTCGATAAGAAGAAAAAGGTCCTTACTCTTTATTACACTCACTTTCTCTTCTCTATCCTGCTTTCCATCAATCCATCCATCTCCGACCCTTTCCCTACATATACAACCTCTATATACGTACCTATAGGTACCTAGAGCTATCTATAAGGTGTCTAGGTAAGGTACATAGTAGTTACTTTTTCTAGACTTGTTACTTGCACTACATAATACAAACAACACAAAGTGCCTCCACTTTTGTCTCATCATTTCCTCATACAACTCTCGTCGTCTAAGATTCTCAGCTAGGTGCAAGAGACGGGACCGAAATTTATAGCTATTTTGCAATCGATCGAAAGATTTTCGAAAAATGTGTCGAGATATTTATTCGCCTTTAAAATATTTAAAGTTGGTAAGAGCTATCAGAAATTGAAAATTTCATTGTGTACGCCGAAAAACGTAAAAACGTATGTAAACGTACATAAGTTGGAAATGGAAGAAAATGTATTACGCGATGATTTTTGATCTCTATCTAGATTCGTCTCTAAAATATTTCAAGTTTTCGGGATCTCGGTTCATCTCGAAACATTTAGTATATACAGGTAGCATTTTGTCCCCACTCTCGATATTAAGAATTCTCCAAATGGGAGTGGAAAATCTTTATTTGATCCCACCTCTACTAGGTAGGTAGGTACATACATTATCTATAGTATACCTATCTACACGCATTTAGTGACGCTACAATAATTCTACTTACAATCATACTCAAAAAAATGAAATAAAAAACGCTGGGGTCTCGAAGGGAATACTTTGCCTTATATCCACTTCGTGTATATATGTAACATGGTTCCTAGCAGATGCACCAAAAATATTTTTTTTTAAATTTTTATTTATTTCATGAAATACAAGGGTGCATCTATAAAAGAAGCCAAGGGTTTTGAGGGAAGGTATCTGGCACCTCCAAATCCGACGCTCCATCAATAAAATTTGCGAACAATGGAGTTAAGGAAGTTGAGATCCTAACTAGATAAAATATTTATTTAAAGTTTTTAATAATATTCCCGCAAAACCCGGTCAGCTTTGAAGAAGTTAATAAAATATAAAACATTTTATAAAATGAAATGCTTTCCATAAAATAATTTAAGTTCTTGTGAATTTTATTTTCCATGCTGTGGCGTGTTTCGCTTATATGTTAAACTAACTAGTGGTAGGGACAGCAAGTTGAAACTTCTACAAATGTTCATTCTTGCACTTACCTATTTAAAGGTTTTATTTTTTATTTGTGCATTTCCTGAAATGACAGCAAACTGTACAAGATATGCAGATTTAGAATTCGTTGTGTGTAATTTAGAATTGGATTACCTACAATTAAAGCGGTGTGTCCTTATTTACATAATTGAAAATCTGGCAATTGCCAAAGTTTAAATTAAATTTTGGTTAGTTACAATAGGATTCAATTACTATGTGCACGCAGTACTACACGCTAATTAGCTTAAGTGCCAGAATGTCACGTACTTTCACTAGATTTAGACGGTTCCACTTCAATGTAGCTAATATGCTGTTAAATACTTCATATCCTTTGCATAACTACACGTTTTGTATGTATACGTGTATATACGTACTTATATCTGTGCATAGGTATTCAACTATTTTTATTGTGTTTGGTTTTAACGTAGAAATATTTGGTATTTGCAACCGCTGTGCTATTTTTGACCTTTAAAAATGCTGAGGTACGTTAGTAAAATGAGAAACTATTATTTAAATTAGAAAAAGCTATTTTTTGCTCCGGATGTTTCCTTGGCTTGACTTTTACTTGGCGAGCAAAATCTCTTAAAGGAAAGAACGGATGCTTAGACCTTCCTAGCCGTAATAGTATAATGTGTTTCTCAACACTACATTTATAGCAGAGTTGGCAAAAAGGTAAGTCATCTTAAGGTGTCCTCATTTCTTTGCTTTCACTTTATATTATAGTTGTTGTATTCTCTTCTGACTGATACTAGCTATACTAGTATCTATCTAGTAGCAATTCTTATACGTTCTGTAAAAATTGTAGGTATACTTTTAAGACACGGTTGTACCGTGAATCGATTGATGCATCACTGTGTTATTTGTACTACTATTCTATAAGTTAAGGTAACGCATAGATTTTGTTATAAGATATAGATACAAAATACAAAAAGAAGTGATAACTAAAAATACGGGAAATGTTACAACCTTTGCCGGAATTGGAAGAAATATATTTCTCTGAAATTAAAATACGAAATATTGAAATATTTTGTTCCATGCCATGCTCCTTGGATTATGGAAAGTTATTAATTGTCCATTTTAATTAAAATACAAATTGACAAACGTTTGATTGGACATTTTGGCTTCTTGTCACAAGTGTTTTATTTTGCCTATTTTGAACTACTTATTACCAGCGAAGCTGGATATGGTTTCGTACAGTCCGTCTGTCTGTCTGTCTGTCTGGGAGACGATAGAGCCTACATTATTGGACAGATTTCAACCAAACTTGGTATACATGTTCAGTGATATACTGGTTCGATGCAGTTCGACAATGGTCCAA
>JAQFYC010005056.1:0-15354 GCA_034694165.1 Tomocerus mixtus | reverse complement strand
ATTAATACACAATAAATTATTCGGCTCAATTTGCTCGCTTATTTTGGAATTCTGTACTTACTCGGTACAAACCTAGAATACTCAGTTTCTGTTTGACATTTTTCACCGCCATTTTTACCCTAAACAAGTTGTATTTCCTAATGGTCAAAATAATTTCTCACATTTCTGTGAATTGATACACAATAAATTATTACGCCCAATTTGCTCGCTCATTTAGGACTTTTTTACTCTCTCGTTACAAACGAAGGAAACACTGTTCCCGTGTAACAATTTTTACCGTCATTTTTATTCTAGGCAGATTAGATTTCTGAATAATGAAAAATATTTCTCTCAAATCTGCAAATTGATACATAATAAATTATTTGGCTCAATTTGCTCGCTTATTTTGGAATTCTTTACTTACTCCGTACAAACCTAGAATACTCAGTTTCTGTTTGACATTTTTCCTTATATCCCCAAAACTAATTTAGTTAATATTTTTTTTCGATATTTATTACAATTAAGCTACACACTACACTTACTCGGGCGGGCTGCACAAGGTAGCTTGGTAGTTTATATTTATTATATTGCCATCATGCCTATTTAACATCAGTTACTTCATGAATATGCAAAAATTCCTCTTTTGGAATCCCTATAGTACATATTCAGGCATAAAAATACGTAAGTTCGGTGGCAGTAAATTATAAGTGAGGAGATATAAGTGTGTATTCACTTGATGTGTCTATCTGTACAAATAGTCGCACTGCTATAAACAAGTACATAGGGACATACATAAAGCCAAGGCCAGCCGACCCTCCAGATCCAGACATACCTTAGCAGATATTAAATTTACGTGTAAAGAAGCTATATTTTAGAATATTAGTAATTTTTAGTTTCTCTGTACTGGAAAATGTAAGATTATTTTATGAAGAATTAAGCCCAGGTGAGTAGGTGTACCAAATTAATTTCCATTTATTTGTGAAACTTCCTACTTTTAAAAACCACCACGCACAGCTACAGAATCCACCTCTCTAACTAAGTATGTGTGCATCTGCAACTACCAAAGTAGTAATAAATCTTAATAAATTCTTCGTCCTAAAATATTACTAGGAGTTTGCAGAGCGAAGTCAATAAATAACAAGGCAGAGGTAACCTGCCTTACCTTATCCCACAGCCGTCACATTTTAATGAAATTTGCCAAAGGCTGGGGTATACATGTCCTTCTAGTAAATATTTCCTTTTATTAACAAATTATTGAGTATTGAGTCCTAGCCTAGGTCAACTACATAACGCAGTGGCGCATTTCTCTACATTACATAATATTCATCAGCAATGACAAAGTTACAGATCAAGCAGTATTTCTATCTAGTCAATGTCACTGTCACTGAATTACTTGTACCGCATTGTTGCCCTTTTGCGACGAGAAAACTAACTGGAGACACTGCTAGCGCGACGTACACTGAATTTGATAGCATTCCTTTGTTAGGTATCTTATCTTCCATTAGTACACACATTACACTATGTATTTCAACACAGACCAACTGCTAGCAGCGCAAAAGTGTCATTCCCCATTTACCTTTATATTTACTTTATATAATAATTAGCTTTAATAGCAACACGTTGACTTCCTATGTAAACTTTCACAGAACCCAATATGGAACAGTAGTGTAAGCAAACTACAGGTGTAGCGCGTGTATCGGAGCGTCAAACTCATAATATGTTAATCAGTTTTTACTTAGTATTTCAGTTGTAAATGAATCGCACGCGCGAGCAATGTAAATTAATCTCAGATACTGAAAGAAATTATGTAGAAGCAAGAAATGAGATGATTTAGTTTTCCATAGTTTGAAGAACTTCGCATATGTCCTTGAAGTATCAAGAAAGTAATGCTCCTTATCTGGGTTTCAAGGTTTTAATAATTTCTCAACAAAATAGTATCCACTTGATTAATCCTTACCTAGTACTAGGTGAGATGCAGTTGGTGAAGACTAAGAGAGATTAAAATTAATTTACTCCTTCGCAAAAATAATCCCAAGTTTACTTGCCTAAGTCCATGCATTGCATTACAGTGGAGTAGAAGAAGTTTAGTTATGTGGGAGGATTCAGTTGTTGTTTACCTTGTTTCTCGAGTTAATCTGAAAACAGCGAAAAGAGTTTGAATCCTTTGGGACTCATTTGCGGAAGTAGTGTGAGCATAAAAGAAATATGACATGACAATACTCTTTAATCACGGACGTACTTCCGTTTCACAATAACAACAAAATATGCAGACTATTGAACAAAGAAAATCCATTCTTTGTTTTTGCCCTATTTTTGGGAATATCTACAGGGAGTAGTAACATTTTTGTATAAAAACGCAAATAGAAATATGCATTTATGTATTGTGTTACCGGAATTAAATGTGTTAGCAGATATATTGAATCATTCAGAGTAGGGCAGGCTAGGATTTGAGTTGTTATTGCGGACAAATGCGTTTTCGCTGAGAAGATGCAAAATTTCGAAATGGGAAAGAGGATTTTGACTTATATTTGAAATAAATTGGATGAATTAATGGCCGGCCCTGTATGCATCACTGTAATAGGTTGTTTGTCATTTCTTCCATACTCATACTCATTGTTAGAGTATGTCTCTTATGAAAAATGCAGCCTCTAGCAGCTTTACATTGAGTAATTGTTTGTTATTTTGCGTTCTTCTTTGGGGAATGGAAGATAAGTTACTTACTTAACAGAACCTCCAGTCTTTCTTTATTTTTAAGGGAAAGCAGCCGGTTTTGTTTTGTTATATTGGCTGCTTCATTAGAAACAAACAATGGAAGAAAAGTAATAAAGGGTTCCGTCTGACAAAAGAATCTTGACTCTCAAAGAGGAAAACATGTAGAATGTTTGTAAGGAAGCAAAATCCTATTCACCTTTTCTTACTAATCTTAACAAACAAACTAAACATGGCATGATATTGCATTACAAACATTACATGACACATATTGTATTTTAGATAACTCTGTCTATATCAATATTTATGTTTTTGTTGCACAATACATTTCTTTAATTCCCTCGGCTGTATTTACATTAGTAAATACAGCCGAGGGAATGCAGCATCACAAGACGCAATATAATTATTATAGCAAGTAAAATGTGAAAGTAGGTCAAATATAATTGTCAACGATTGCATTGCAGCTAAATGCAGTATTTATTGGTAATTAATTGGTCTTAAGATGCTTTGGCATATTAACAAGTGATGGGTTGCAGCTAATTGCAGTTTTGTCTTTGCATTGTAAAGATTTCTTCAAGATAGAATATTTAATTTTTTTATGTACTCCTTATGTCACTAAAATCATAAGTAAGACTTTGGAATACTTATTATGTATCTTGTTTTTGTGCGCAGTATGTAATGGGATACAATCGACACAACAGTGAATAACTATAGGTAAGGTTCAAATTCAATTTATAGAGATATATTTATTATTTCGCCCACTTGACAGCGGTGTATGCAGGATTCTGTGTAGGCGTGTGCATTGTTCTCCATGTGTACATAATACGTATAACGACATAGCATAGTTATGTAAATTATTCATATACATAATACAAAGGAGACAAGTATTTACTATTAATGTACATACTTATTATGAATATTATTATGGAAAACACTTAGAGCGAGTAGACATTATTGGAGCGACACGTGCCTTGTTCTTGTTGTCATATTTAATGACTGGCCTGGCTGTTGTATTGCTCTTGCCTCTGTGATTATACAGTACCGAGTTCTGGAATTTGGTTGAATGCTTCATCATCATTTACATTTACATCTCATAAACTACTTATACAGTACTGTTCACTGTAGCTACAACACTCAAACAACAATGGACATAATTCATGTTCTGTACATTACACTCTGCAGTTCACTACACAATATTCTATTCATTTTATTGCTTTTATCTCCCTCTTACTTACATTTACTTTATTTATCCTTACGCACACAGTATGGATGTTGTTCCTGTTTTATTCTCACTCTGACTTACTGTTTTACTATACACGATATTGTAGAAAATAGAGATATATACGCACTGTGCCATTAAATGCGTTTTTATTAGTGTTTTGTATAGCAGTTTTATGTAGCTTAGATATTCTTGTTCCCAAAATCTGTGCTTCTCGCAAACTACTTACTACACTTTGTATCTAGCATATCATATTTAATAGCATATAATTATTATTGCAACAGTAAACCATTTTAATCCCTTCTAACTACTTCTTTCAAGTTTATGTCTCACACAGTTCAAAGGAAACCGAACACGCTACTCACGCCCATATACATAAATCCAAAAAGTCTTAGGATCTGTCCTTTTATAGAAGTAATTTTAACTAATATTGCACTGGCCGAAATTATTCGTGTGTCGTATATCAGAATTAGTAAATACCTACTTATTATGTATCGCCAGATACAGTATGGGTTTGTCTGTGTCTCCACTATCGCTCTAACTTTTGAACGTGTCAACTTTATTGTTATTAAAGAGGAGGACAGAATTAATCTTTTCAGTTTTTTTGGACCAAATTGGCCACAGCCCCATGGAGTTTTGGCCACGCCCACTTATTTTTTAAATACAAACATATGGCAAGTATTGTTGGACAACTTTTGACGTAAGGAATTCAAATGTAAATCTTAATTTACTCCATATATGGGACAATGTGAGATTTTGTGGGAATTTAGTTATAAATACATACCAAATGCTCCGTGTTATAGTTTGGGTTTCGTGTAACTTTGCGGGAATTTGGTAACAAATGTCACTAATATGCCATTTTAGCTGTTTTTATCCACAAATCCGTCCAGTTTGGGTTCTATAATGTCCACTGGCAGTTGGACGTCCATTGCCAAAATGGTTTATTATTGTAGACTCCTTACAGATATGGACGCAAAACTGTTCAGTTTATGTGAATCTATAATTACTATACAAAGCTATATACCTATTATAAATATACCTAAATTTAATTAGCGCGTAGCCAGTTACATACTGAAACCTTAAATTACATTGCCATTGAAATGCAATAAGATGAAAGTAAAACATTTTGACTAGCTTAGCATGGAAAATTCGAAGACTTATTATTTCTGAAGTATCCATTACAAATTACTCGATTTTACTGCTAGTGTTTTATTTTTATTGACAGACTCATTTTTTTTATTAAAGATTAATAAATACAGATACTATATACAATGGCGTAACACGCTTATGTATATGTAAATAAATCTTTAGTGGAAGTGTATAGCCAATGGCTTGACATGACACTGTCGTTTTCTTTCTTGACTCATATTACAAAAAAATATTCCTCATATGAAATTAGCAAGGTAAGGCCGTAAGCAATGCTTACATTTCATGTGGCGTTGTTCCATATTGTATTCTCTTTCAAACAAGACATAACCTTTCTATACATTTACTACACTCAAGACTGGAACACATCATTTACTTCTCCACATTATGTGATGTATGCTGTAAATGAGACTTCGTTCCTGTATTGACCTGGAAGGGATATCTCACCTACTTATTAATTAAATAAATAAACCATTTGGCAATGGGTGTCTCTGTATCGCCAGTGGACATTATGCGAAGTCTAAAACCCAAACTGGGCCGGCTTTGTTAAAAAATTGTTTACATGGCATATTTGTATTAGACATTAATTACTAAATTCCCACAAAATCTCTGTATAGGGTAAATTGAGATTCATATTTGGATGCCTTACACCAACAGCTTTACAACGATACCCCACTTGCGATAGGTTTGTATTTAAAAAATAAGTGGGCGTGGCCGGAACTCCATGAGGGTGTGGTCAATTTGGCCCAAAACACTAACAAGATAATTTTGACCTCTTTCGCATTATGAAAACAGAATTAAAAAAAGTTGACGCGTTCGAAAGTTAGAGCCTTTTTAACAGACACACGGACACAGACAGACGAACCCATACTGTATCCGGCGATACAGAATAAACATCACTTGACAATTACACAATGGAAATGTCAAATCTGGTGTTTGCCTTCACAGATAGTGATAATGAGTATTTGTACTATTAACTGGATAACTACTGATAGGTATTCCATAAGCCGACACTATAAATGTGAACTACAATACCAAACAATGTATGAGGCATTGTTTGTGGATGTAATAGTTGAAAGTATCAAAAAGTCTCTATGTGTGCTTCTCCAGAATTCCAACTTCAAAGAGGTTAATCAAGCGTATTAAAACACTTACTCCAGAAAATAATTGTGTCGAAAATTATTATACAAGTACACTCCTGTAGAAAAATCAATTAGGTTACATTCATTTATATTACACAATCTGTTATTAAACAAAAGCGAAGGCATAACTTTGATTTCCCTTTGATGGGGGTTTTGCTACAAATAAGTAATTTGAAGAAGTGAAGTGAAAGATGAAAGACAATTTTGGTGATGTGATATACTTATTAGTATGTACATATACAGCAAGTGTCATTAGTTATCATTAGTTATAAAGATTGTAGGCACACAAAGGTATCTACTGTACGTAGTTACAGAAGAAATTGATTTAGAAGTCAACGAGCCATGTGTAATTTACTGATTGTGAGTTTGAAAATCTTTGATGTGACGCTTTTTGACTTTTGCTTATTCATTGACACCCAGTCTCCCTTGTCTAATTTAAATTGGCTTCATTTGTAGTTTAATGTGAAAAGAGTGACTTTCTAGTTTTATTCAATTACCAATAGAGTCTAAAAGGTACACAGGACCTTTCAAATGTGCTAACTACATCTCTATTTATGTAATACATCGCTCTATACATCTAATAGGCACCCAAGGCAATTAATTAAACTAGCTACATTAGTATTTGGCTTTATAGTAAAATGAATCTAGAAAGAGAAGCCGTCTTCGGTGAAACAATACACACGACACGAGGATACTAACAATAAGAGTCAATTAATTCGTTCACGCTACGATAGTTTTAATGTTGTTCTCCCCATCGTCAGTTCTGATTGTGTCTGTAAGCTAAACTTCATTTGAATTGGAGCCAAAGGCAATCTGCTTACTTAGCCCAAGACTGAAATAGATATGTTATATACTAACTACATACCACATACTACATACTACAAACAACCCAAGTAAGTAAATATGTATTACATAATGTGTAACTTAACTTGCTTACTTATTTGTTATTTAGAATTTAGAGTAGAGATGCTTCAGTGTTAACTTGAGTTGTACTATCAGTGTAGGTTGTTAAGGGGCTAAGTGTTCCAGATATCTTTATGTCCTACGTATAAACTAATACTTGTGTAAGTGTACTGTACTGCAAATGGAAAACATCTACCTACGTGCTATTATACTGTACAGAGCAGAGTAGACACATTATAATGGTTTGTGTACTGCATTTAACTGGAATAGTGTCTGATATCCGACTAGAAACTACGCAATTTTGTTCAACAGTGGTAATTTCAATTGGGAAGCCTATAAGATTATATATTTTGTGTAGGCATTTGTAGTCTTCGTAGTTGCTTGTATGTATCTACATACTTATAATATTTGTTATGAGATTACTGGAACTGGAATACTTCGATATTGGTTCCTTCTTTCATCTTGCAGAGTAAATAAACGTAAATAGGGAATTTGGAATTGGAAAGGGCATTTGGCTCAGAATGTGTTTACTTGAGCTACGTAGCCTACAGCTTACAGCCTACTGCCTACGTCTACGTGACCGTCTCTATAATAATGTAGGCTCAAAGGTACTTAAGGCTCGTGTCGACCATTCCTGTCACTTCGTGTATGCCTATTAACGTCTCCCTATTATATGACAATAATGCTATAAGAAATAGGACACAAGTATAGAATTTCTACATAGTACTACATAGTATGAACTTTAAATGTAGTAAAGTAAGGAGGTTAGTTTAGTTATCATGTGCGTTGCTTCCTTGTGTAGGTATATCACAGTTAGTGCCTAAGTTTCCCTGATCCTGACGAACAGTTTTCTTGATGCTCTGTCTGCTCTGTTGTATAGTTGGAACTGTAAATGGGATACTGTTGATCTTTCAGATACACAGTAAATAAATGCAACTTCCTCCCCTTTCTCTCGCCTTTCTATCTGTAGATATACTATTACATACAATACTCAACTACAACAATGCCCAACTATTGTACGTATAGAAAAGGACGGGCATGATACGAAAAGAAAGGAGTGTAGGAGTGAAAGGATAAAATTTCAACTTGACTTGCAATGCGAGAGAGAACACTAAAACCTATTTATTCGTGAAATCGCAGCATCGCTCCCATTACACACTACGCTATGTACTATGCTACACAAAACTGTATATCCACAGACAAAGAGAGACACTTGAGATGTTCTGAGACGAAGAGACAGACACATTGCACTATATTAAGTACATACATACATAAGTATGTGTACACATCCTTGCTTTCTTTCTTTTGCCGATTGTAGTCCACTTCTTGCCTCCAGTTCATTGCATTTTGGACAAAAGTCTGGAAAAACGATACACTTTATGACTATGCAGTATGCTATGCACTAGTACTATTCCTCTAATTCACAACTGTGGGGATAAATTCCCCAGCAGAAGTACAAGTAGCCCTTAAACAGAACCAACATTGCAAATTGTAGAACGAATAGGCGGTTTCAAAATAAATCATAGTAAAACATTATATGAAATAATAATTTTATAACTATTTATTTTTTCCGAATTGTGGGATGTCTTTGTAATCTGTGTTATATGTTTATTGTTGATCACGTTGAGATAATTGGATCTAAAATACCGAAAAAGTCCACTGTTGACAACTACAGAGAGCTACACTTAAAAAAACTTCATCATTGTGATCAAGGTGAAAGTTTAGATACAATGTTACATACTATGTACATTATAATATAAACAAATGAACTATATCTACTATGCTGCAGCCAGTCTGTTGTTCTTTATGTGTAAGTTACTGTTTTCACAATGTTTGGCATGCTATAAATATGTCGTCTACCGTTTCCTGAAAAATGCATACGACACCTCTATGCTAATATAAAATCACTGCACGCTTACTTACACATACCTTCGTGTAATACCCCAGATTACAATTTAAATAAATACTACTAGTACATAGTACAGACTACTGTATCATGTATATCATTTTATAAGTATAGATATCTAACCACTAAAGCCCTTACATACATAGATAGATAGATAATATGCTTACATATAGTTTTGCTATAAATAGTACACTAGTTACACGATACTCAACACTCCTAACAAAATAACAAAGCGTAAAGAAGGATCAGGATTGCGATATTGCCCCACAACATAGAATAGTTCAGATAAGAGCCATTACTTTAGTTTACTATGGTCTCTTTGACTTCCCTAGAATTGTATTTTCTTTTGGCATGGCAAAATAAAGCAAAACAATAGCACACACGACACACATAACATAACACATAGCTTAGGATTTTCTCTCCGGGTCTGTTGCATCGTTGCATGCAAGCTCGCTCTTTCTCGCTTTCTTCTTGTGTCACTGTCTCTTATGTCTTGTCCCAACTATAGTTAAGCAGTAAGTAAAGAAAAGACGCAGAATAAAAGAAGCAAAAAGAGAAGTCTTCTAGTTAGTTAGAGAAGATACAGAATACAGACACGGAGTGAGTGGAGTGAGTATCTTTTCACTTTGAAGATGAAAGCATTCTTTTTTCTGGCTGGAAAGATAAGTTTACCAAACTAGTTCGTTTCGGTTTGCATAATCACAATTCTATTCTCCATCCTCAGTGCATTCACATTCATTCTTATAAACTATTTATAGCCACTAAGAGATATGATGATATATGTACAAACCAAAATGTTAGCTCTGTGGTTTCTATTAAGTACATGATATTATATGCACATACGTATACGAATGTATACAGACATTTAGTATCTAGTATATACTATTTCCGTTCGAATCAAATGCAGTGTAATTGCATGGATGCGCCTGGAAGAATATTCTTTGTCGGGGAATTGTAGGGGAACTGATTCACTTCACGTTATTCACTGATTCCTTTCTCTCTAATCATTCTTTCACTTCTTCTAATCATTTCCTCATTATATATTGGATTAGCTTTAGTTACTAGTTAGACAATTCTCTTGAATTCATTTTCCGGCATTTTCGATCTTTAGTAGCTGTTTGTTTTCAGCAGTATTTATTATAGTGCAATGCTCTCTTTAGTTTCAGCCCTGTCCAACAATATCAGGCCATTAGCATGGAAATGGAGGAGTAAGCCTGCTATTCAAATAGGGCAATCCAATTACGATTACATTGTACTTTCCACTTCTAACAATTTCACTTTTGCATAGTCAACGAGAAAGCTTTTCAATCAACAGCCATTTGCAAGCATAAGGCACGTATAAGTAAGTACATGCTGCAAGATAACGAAATGATGCTGTCTGCTCCTCCTACTATTAGTATGACCTCTTCTTTAGCATATCTATACGTTTATGGATATGAGTACTCAGCCTCGGTTTGCATGTAAACATTTGCAGCACCGTTCTATCGGTTAGGCTGGACGGACACGTAACGTATTCGGGATTTTATTAATAGATGTTACATATGTACCATGTTAACGGGTGTAATAAGAATTTATAGCAATCCGGGTAATGCCCAGTCAGGTTATAATCTCCAAACAAATGCAATATTTAGGTTTCTAGACTAAACTCCCTAGACTAGACCACTTCCATATTAGTTTCTATATTTTACAATTTTTCGATGTAATATTATTAACTTACTCATCCTTAAGATTACAATGTTACAAATGTTAGTATTTGCGTGAATTCACTTTATGGAAAATCTAAATTTTCTTATTTCAAGCCGAGTTTATTCGAGAAGTAAAAAGATTCAACTCTTTAGAAATCCGGTTTATGGCAAAATACATTTTAATTCTTGTAGGTATAGTTTTAATATAAATATTTTTAAAGCCAACTTATGATCAACCACCAGCGTATTTTTAGCAATGCCATACTTTTGTGTATACCTGTAACATAAATAATAAGAACCAAGTATAATGAGAATCATAATTACAATTACACAGCCACATAGATAGATTTGTATAAGGAAAGGCTATGCAAGACCAGTAAATCATTCCTTACATAAGTAATATTAGATTTCACAAATATAATATTACACAAGTGAACAGAAAGCATGTCCACTTTGAAACACTATCTGAGGCTATTACTTACAGATACGGATGCCTAAACATAAGTTTGCAAAACACTACATAAAAGTTATCACATGTCTAGTGAAGCGAAGTAGGTAGCTCCTTATGTTTGACCTGCTCCGCTCTGCTCCGAGAGTAAATCTGTGCTCTGCTGCTGGACGAAAGTAGATCTGTAATCCGGACCTTAGCTAACTTGTCACTATCTGGCATTCGTTTTCTCCATATCTTTTCCAACCATCCTCCAATGCAATGTAATAAACAGCGGATTCCTGTTCTGTTGCAGTGAAAGTAGTTCACCCATGTTTCAATGTGTATACATATCCAGGAGAACTCTAACAAAAAGCTAGGAAACCATCTCAAATGCAGGGAAACAAGTTTAATGCAACGCATTAGAATGTCATTAGAATTTTACCAAAATTACTTTCAGTTCACTACAAAAAGTTGGATTCTTTACTTTTCTATCCTTGCATTCCTCTAGGACGTAATAAAATACCTAAAATACATACAGACATATGCTACACATTTCATTTAATTATATAAGGATTTATTTAATACATTCTGTACACACCAATAGTACCTTTTATTACATAAGTATTTAGTTTGTGAGATTCTGCATGTCCCAGATGCTTTTACTTTGCTTTCACTTCATTTCTCAAATACAAATACATAGTACATAAGTATATAAAATGCATTTAAGTATCGTTGCACGCGACGCTCACTTTCTCTTGTACATTGTAACCCCCTTATGCATACTATTTACAAATACCCTAAGCTACAACGTAGCAAAAAGTAAAAACAAATACTTTCGAGCTTTTTGTTACTTAGAAAGTATTAGTACATAATAGCTGGAGGATAAAAGTAAGGGGGACCTACAAAATATATGTAGTAGTAGATACTAAGACTTATACTTATTGTAAGACGCTGCAGAAGGAATCTTCTTAGGCTTACAGATACATGCATTAAAAATTCAGTGACCTACTAAAAAAATCTTAAAAATGCTATAAATAAAGAAATATTTGTATACAATCATACGGAATTAATTAATTCTCTACTATTTAATTCCACTACTTTTAATTTCTACGGATTTAAGTAAATGAAACCTGTTTTTCAAAATACTATGCATTCCGATTAATAAAGTATGTTGAATAGCATTTTGCCTAGCAATACCTTCTGACTACAACATATAAGTTGTGTAAGTACTACTACAAAGAGGGATAGGTACTTACAATGTCTCACTTGTGCATGCACTATTGGGCACTGTTAAAGCTGTAGTGGTTTATGTGTAAGTGAAAGTGGTGACAGGGAACAGCAGAACAGCTTTTTCATTATTTTATGCATGCTATTCTGATTCTCGTCGAGTTTGGGTTTAGATTGTCCACGGATTGCAGGACAACAGAGTTAGAGTGCTACAGAGCGGATATACACCTAACTATGACAGTCGGGCAGTTGACAGGAGAGAAGTGCACTGATAAAAACTATCTCCGTATGTACATATACAAATACTCGTACTATAACAAGTACCAACCGAGTAATATATTCAGGCTTACTTACCATAAGTATATCTGTATATGTATTACATAGAATAGAGAATATGGAGGGATAAGGTAAGTGAACTAAAGTACCCAACGTAAACCGAATCGAGTCTCCAATGAAATGCAATCTAATCCAAAGCATCGGATAAATATAAGTTAGTGCAAAAACTGTGATACATTTACACACTACTTTACTTCCTATGTATGTACTACATGCAGGAGATTCTACATCTACAATCTACACTACAGAGTAGTATAGTATGTATATAAGTAGTGAACTGCTGAAAGAAGAGTCAAAGGAAGGCAAAGCGAGTTAGCCAGCCAAACATTTTCCATTTCGTCTTACAAGCTGACTGACACACTGCACTCTACGTACTTACTCCAACATTCTCTTCGTTTGTATAGTTGAAATGTTGGAAACGGAGTCTGTGCTGTGTGTTATTTTCTGTATGTGGTTCTGTACACATCCAGACTCACTCTACTCATTCTCTTCTGTTCTTTAAGATTGAAGAGACTCACATTCACAGTCTGATTTGAGACGGAATATTCTCATCTAACTCTCTCATTGTTAGCCAACACTTATTCCATCTAATTCTACAACTACTGACTCGTGTAAGTTCTAACTTACTTGACTTAAACTTGCTACTACTCTACTTCTACAGAGTACTACGAAGACTAACCAACCAGCAGCACTCGAGACACATTCAGTCTCACCAAACACTTCTCTTAAGAATCTTACTCTTCTCCTTCCTACTCTTTAAATAAGCTGTTCGAGCATTTTGTGCTTACTCAACACGATCCGAGAAAGATAAATACGTTAATTCCTCATATGATCGTCTTTTGTTTTTTATACAGCATATGTAAAAAAAATGTCATTCAATCCAGTTTTATAGAGATTTGATTTACATACTCCAATAATTTCATCCATTTTTGTGACTACTGTGATTACATTTTAAACATGCGTATACTCCAGAAGTCCAGGATGTTCACATCAGTTTAGAATACATAATACACTTACAGTTACAGTTAAACTAACGATATTATTTATTGAGATTTAAGATACTTGCACATGCATTGCACATTTGAATGCGCATTAATTTGCTTTAAGTAAAAATGTCTGAGTAATATTACTACAGTGCTATAAACGTATGTACGCATGCATGCGTATTAACAAGTTTTGTGGTTCAATAAGATTGTGCAGATAAACTGAAAGTGAAAATACAGATACAAATCTTTACCTGACAAAAATAGAAAAGGTTATTGTGTAAGTACATAAGCAGATATAAGTCAAGTAAGTATATATATGTGTGTGTAAGCTGTTGGATTATTAGGAACAACATTTTGAAAAGATTTCTTTGGGGGACTCCCTCATTTTTCATTTTGATCACATAGTAAATATCTCTTGGAATATAATCGTTCATTCGTTCCCCGCATCCGAGTATCATTAGATCACATCCCTCAAAACTCGTTACTGTCATCATTATTTCGCGGAAGGAGAAATTCTCCTCCGAGCTTATGTTTAAAGATACGCTTGAATTTTTCTTAAAGTTGAGTTGGAGCTGAAAAGCCAATTTCCTCTTCTCTCATCTTCTCTTCACTGTGCTATATTGTAGTATACCTACATATGTACTTAAGATCTATGTGATGTGCTAACGTTACAATAGTGCAGTGCTCTTCTAACAAACTGACTTTCTTCTTCACTTGACTTTGAATTGGCTAACCGAAATTGATTGACGTCCTTCATTGGATTCCAATTGAGAACATGCCCACAGCATTGTGATCGTAAGTGAACGTAAGTAATTAATTTTATACACTTTTACATCCAGACACTCCAATCTACGATACTATGTACTTAATCCTTTAATTTATCAAAAGGAACTCAGTGAATGGTGAAAACGTTTAGGTATTTGACATTTTGCTTTTATTTCGTGTTTCTTTAAATGGGTAGGATACGTGTTGAGAGTGAAAGTGGAGAAAGTAGTTAGAAACATCTGCTCTTCACTCTCAGAATAACAATCGGCAAATCGGAAAAAGCTGTGCCATGACTTATTGTTAGTAGAACTTTCCCTTTACACTTTCACTAATATTTACTTGTAGTTCTACAAAAATTTAGTAAAATGCTAAGGTACATTTTTCGTTATATATAATTTTAAATAAGCGGAATGCAAACTTCTTATTGCGAAATAGATAAATATTTGTATTTTACTGTACTTCTTGAATTTTTGGAAAGCATAGAAAAACCAACCAACTAAAAATCTCATGGATTTGAGATTTTTTCACTCAGAAAGCGTAATAAGTAATTAAGTGTAGTATAATTGTAAGAGTCACGGCATGGCTCTCTGATTTCCGTTGTTGATTATTTTTGTTCGTGGAGTGCACGAGGCGGAAGAGCTGATAGGAAAGCTAATGCTTCATGATTATTAATTGCATAGCTTACTCTTTATCATTATTTTGTGATTTCGGATCCCTAATCTTCACCTGCATGGAAACCAACAAAAAGTATCCTCTTAGAGGAAAACGACTCTGGAAATATAACAACAGTTGTTGTTTTGTTCTTTATTTTTATTTTCCTCAGTTAACAGTGGTAACCTAAATCACATACTAGAACAATATGGATAGATCAGCTTAAGTTTCTTAAGTAAACTATTTACAAGGAATTTATGTACCTTACAT
>JAQFYC010005055.1:0-15355 GCA_034694165.1 Tomocerus mixtus | reverse complement strand
TACATGCGTGATGTATTGCTTTGGGCTCTTTATACATAAACATAAACAAGTATGGAGACAAAAATTGTTCCTTACAGGAATCTTCCTTTTATGAGATATTTTCACAAGCGGAACGAACTGTACCATTGAACTTAAACTATCTGTCATAGTATACTGTCAATATAGATTTGAAAGCTGTATTTGCTTAAGAATAAAAGGAATATCGCTCAGGCAGACTATCCGTACGCCGTAGTTAATGTAAGAGGTATAAAACGAAATGGTTAACATATAATAGTAATTTCCGCTTATGTTTGCAATTATTTTCCATTCAATTATTGTGAACACATTTTTTACCCGTAGCTACATACATAATTGTGTTTTCCTACGTCGCAGATTGCGTATTCAACGGAAGGCACTGAATAGAGTATATTTTAAGTACCTATCTTAGCGTAAAGTTTTTGCTAGAAAGAATGACAAGTTTATTGCAAAGATCAAGGCAACAAACAAGGAATTCAATGAACCCTAAGACTAAAACCAACTCAGATCATAATAGAAAACAACTGAATTGCAGAAACACATTCATATACCTATTCATTTTATGTTTTTAAAAGAGGGTCGTTACAGATTGTTTCCCTTTAATGTGCGTAACTTTTGTTAGTTCTGTCCTTTATTAGTTTGCCTGGTAATTCTGGGAAACCTTTTACCACGACAGTTTTAAGCATTCACAAACAGAATGGTAACCCTAGAGTATTTTAGGGGATAACTCGAATGGCGGATTGAAAACTGCAAGCTAAACATAATGGCACAACTTTGCCCAAGGGAGTTTAGTCATTTCATTTCAGCCATTTCTTATTTGTAAGTCATATGGTCTGTAGACCACTTTTGCAGAACCAAGGGGCAATAAAATCTTTGGTGTGCCATCACCGTCAACGTCAACCGTCCTTATACCTATCTTCAATCTACGCTACACTCATTTCACCCACCAGTATACGGAAAGAATTTGCAACAAAAACGCGCAGTAAATTGCTTCTTCGCATTTGTTATTTCCACACAGATCTTTCTACACAAATGGCATGTTTAATATTTCCTTAGGCTTCACACACTACGCAGCATCGGGGCACTTAAAATTTAAGTACTGCTTCACTACCTACCTATATGGGAATGCCTAACCATCCCATAATTGAACTCCAAATACGGAACATTTATTTATGTATAGCAAATCTTTTTAACTTACGACACACATACATATAGAACCAGTCCACATATATGTGTAACCTATATTATAAAAATATAATTGTTATATGCATAATTCGAATTCAAACTACTGTAAATGTCAAGTTTTAAACCCAGAACAAACCAAATGGGTTCCATTTTTTGGATAAGAATTTTGTTTGAATGAGTCAAAGAAATAAAAATATGTTAAGTATTTAATAAGTAGTAGAAATAAGTTAACAACACACTTAGATAAATAGTATGCAGGCTACTTTGAAAACCAGTGCATAATATCTGTAGCTACGGAGTATGTATGTAATAGGAACAATAGGACAGTTAAAGGCAAAACAAAATATTTTTGCAATTGGCGTTAGTTACTAATGATAGTTATCACTTTATCATGATAGTATTGTATTGTGTTGTTTTGTGTATCTTTCTTTTGTTCCACTATTAATTGGCACATTTAATTGCAATACTTAGACACAATAAACAATCTTTGGGATTTCTCTGAGATATGATATTGTCTATTCCCAACAGTTCCTGTTATTCTTTGTGTATATGGACGTACGTTCGAAGAAACACTATAAAGCACTACTTACTTACTTAGCTCTTGTTACTTTTGTAACATCATAGTAATACTCCTACCCCTAATTATCAACATTACTCTACTGTAAAAAGTTACATTATCACGAATTCCAATATAAATATCCAATGAACATAGGTATTTGCAAAGATTCCGGAAAGTCTAGACACCCTAACAGAGTCTAGTACACTTTAGCAATTAAACCATCCATCGAGCGTACAGCATGCAATATTAGAGATGTATAATGTCTAGTCTAGAGATATAGTTTTTCTACAGGTCAAGATTTATCATAATATTAACACAGCTTTCTCTTCTCAATCTGTACAAATACAATATTAAAGGCTATATATACCTTTACCTATATAGTTACCTGGTACCTATCTAGTATAATTGTATAATCCGTTAAACGTAAAATGCATTTTTAATTGATTGTGAGACATAGTTTGCTGACAGCGTACATATACCTCGAGTATTATGGATTCTAGATATAGCAACAGCAACCAAATTCTGTATCGTGTATACAACAATACAGTCGAAAAATATTAGTCCTACTCCTAGAGTCATTCACAAAAGTTTGGGAAATTGGGATTTGGGAAAGTAACTCAAAAACGTTTAACACAGAATTACTTTGCAAAATTAATCCATCCGCAAAAATGGTTTGCTTTTCCAGTGGTGTATAGGTACATATATAACCCTCAATCCTATGTGGGAGAGGGGATTGCGGAACTACGATTATCTGAACTTCAGCGCACATACATTCATACTTCATTGACATCCTACATTAATGTACCTATGCAACGTGGATTTATAAAAACTTAGCATATCATTTAACACAAAAGCTATTACGTAAATGTGGATGAAAAAATTCTTAGGTACTATTGTGTGGAAGTAATCATTCTGTTTCACATAACTTCTATCAAGCTGATTTGGCATAAAACATTTGCAGCTTCGTCGGCACAATAATAGTACCTATGCGCAATAATATCTATATTTCTCATACACAAAGGAAAATTACTTAAGTGAGAATATGTATGTGTGCCATGTGTCATATTATTTATTATATTGAGATTTCTTCAACATTACCACTACCACAGTCACAGTCTCTGTTTAACCGTGAGAAGACATAAAACATAATATAGGCCAGAGGTTGTCAAAAGTTATTTGTTATCAGAGCAAAATTAAGCATGTCTCCTACTTATCGCTGTTCTAATTTCTACTGATAATCAACTGCCATTAACGCACTATCATAATTTGTATAAGTATTGCTAACGTGATTTTAACTTCAGTGAAGAATCCAGCATTGATGCATAATTGACAGATTAACCTATTCACTAGCCGTTATTGTGTTACTACACATGGGTACGTCTACTTACATGTTATACGTTGTAATGACATTACTTTTTTGACTTCTATGGTCGTCTAAAATAGGGTAAAGATATGTCTTTACTTCCTTATCGTACTTATTGCCCTAAGTACTTGTAAACTTATTTGGGATATATATTGACTATTTTGCAGCTAAATATCTGTAGTTTATTTAATCTCCTTAGTTATTGTTATTACCTAGTATATTTCATATGGTTATGAAATTATGGCTTACACTTGCGAACTAACAAGTATTCTTATATTGAAGACACGTAGTAGCACTAAGAATATATAATATATTATGTACCTACCTATACTATATTATTATTGTCATCCTAATTAACTCAAGGTATATCTGTACGTATTTATTTAATTTAGTTACAGCGAAAACTCCATACTAGGATCACCATCGGGCGACACCGATTTTGGTCTCATTGGGGGAGTGGTCCTAGTGTCGATACTTAGATACTCTCCAATGTGACCATTTTACGTTTTGGTCTTACTTACTAAGGAGGTTAAATTGACATTTTTCCTGATTTAACTAATTTTATAGCAAATTCTAGGATATTAGCAACATTTGCAACTATTTATTGTATCTTTGTAGTAAATACATTAATATACTAGAATTATGCAAAGCACAGTAATAAATTTTTTCCAACATTATAATATTGGCTATTTTATTCTGTATTTAAGGATATCTGGTCTTACGTAGAGGCTAAAAATACTAAAAAGTGGGGAACTTTTGCGGTCCTAATGCGGCTGTTGTCTCTTTGAAGAGAGGTCTCAGTATAAAGTTGACAGAGTAGGACTGAACAAATCGGGGCACTGCACTGTATTGCTCCAGCAAACAAAATCGTACCATTCATCATATGGGACACCTAAAATAGCACGAATTACTTATGTACATATAGTACATATATGTAAGCACATACAATTAATAAAATACATTTACTGAATAATATGCATTAGGCTATAGTTCTTTAGTTTCAGTAGCTTTTAGCCTAAGTTTACCGCACATACAATGTACAATGCTAACATTACAATTGAGCAGCAAAATAGATGCTGATTTATTTCTTAAATAAATTGCTCTATTTTTGGAATGGTTAGTAATGTATTGAAATCTCGAAAAGAAAACCTCAATAATGTTTATTAACAAAAGTTTAAGTTGGGGCTTTTCTGAATCAGAGGGTCGCTTTACCATTAAACTACATGGGCCTTGCGTTGCTTGCTCGGAAGAATATGTCAATTAGTTTTCAATCGTATCGCACGTCCTACAACTATTCAGCTAATGAGAGATGTCTTCGTGCCTAAATATAACATTATCATGTTAATTTCGGCCATTATATACATATATGTATCCATATAATGCATATCATTAGGATAGGACTTTTCGAAAGAATCATCCGGCATCCATCCTACAGATACCACTTTTGTGGCGTCGTCGGTTTCCCGAGTGCTAAGCGCTTAGCATTTCGACATTCTCTAATCGCCGTAGAAGTAGAACGCGACACACGAAATGAAATACCCATGGTGAGATTCGAACTCACTTCTTCCCTTTACTGATACTAGTTTAATAGCATAAGCCACACAACTAAACAGTAGAAATGGGAGCTTAACTAGTGGTCATTCATCTTGCTAGAACGAATTTATTTCTGGTACATTATATTTGTAGCACATAAATTACCCGAGCATTACGAGCAGATATTATAGAACTCCTATTTATTTAACTACTTAAAAATCATACTGACTGTAAAAAATACATTATTGTCCACACTCAAAATGAATCATTTCATTATCACATCGCCTCTTTAGTCATTATATTATAGATTTCGTTTTCTATGATCTTTTTCAGTGTCTGTATTTACAGGATGAAACAATGCCGAACGATACGTAGCATAGACAACAAAGAGAATACGATGACACAGACGATATTATTTTCGGTATTTGAATTAATACATCTCTGCTGTACGTGCTTAATTAAGCAACTTTATTATTGGATTCATTACTGACGTAAGAACGCATGTCGTATTCTTTTATTTTCTCACGGACATTAAATTTTATTACTTTGTCAGCAACTAATAATATATCGTAGTAAAGAAGTACTACGCTGCATGGCGACAGATATCTAACATAAACAATTGCTTGCACTTAGAATACATTTACTTAGCAAAGCATTTTAATATCTGGTCATGGTCTGACATTTATTTCCGCGTCACACTAATTGTACACATACGTTTGTACATACATGTCCACAAAAGATATTAATAACTGTGATTAGTAGTGATGGCTATGATTACAAGAATATTTTACTAGGTGCATACATACAGTATACAGGAATGGATTTTGGCTTGAGTCAATGCAGCAGTTGATATTTTGATACCATCGAGGCACTTCGTCCTTTGCTATCACTTACATAAAATATTGTCAAAGCAAAATCTAAAATGTGTTATAGATATTCTATTGAGTCGATGATGATGACATAAGTGCTGGATATATATTTACTAGGTATCGAATTTACAAAGGTATGCACATTACATTATGCCTATACAGATATTTATATGAATGTACGTAAAGTTGGACGTATTGGGTGTTAACAGTGTATGATATTACTTATTTATTGTCTGTGTTATGTATTTAGTGTATGTAGTATTGTGCCCTATGAACCATGAACTATGAAGAGTGTAATAAAGATCCAGGAAAAGCAGCTGCCTTCTTTGAGCTGAATCTTCATGGTGATGTTGTTGTTCATTAGAAAATGGAATGTTTAGTATGAGAGAGGAAGAGTGAATAGCAAACAAAAGCTTGAAAGCCCTCTCATACTCAATTCAGTTCAGTTCGTGCTCAAAACTGTTTGTGTTGCATAAAAGAGTTAGGCAATATCATGACCCTTGGGATCTCTTCAGATGTGCTAAATATTGTGCAAAACGGCTACTTATCTTTTGCGTAGCTTAGCTCTCCTTTTCCGTTCGGAGTCGTCAAAAGAGCGTATGTAATGTATTATGTCTAGGACAAATAAAGGAGACTCTAACTCACTACGCTTTTGTACGCAATTTTACCATTTACTATAAATTGTCATGATATAGAGCGGTTTTTCATAAGTTTATATATAAATATAGACTGTAACTGTATTGTACTGTACTGGAACTATAAATTGTAAAACTCCACAATATGTAAGTACTAGTATTTACACTACACCACATAGTTGGTAGTAAGCAGAAAGACACTTCAATTGAACAAGTACTACAATATCACAAGCTGGCTACTTTTGTTTTCAAGTTTATAGTTAACAGTTCAGAGAATCTCTAAATTGAACTCTCGACCTTAAGTATATCTACACAACGGAATACAATAATATTACAGTGGTACCTAGTAACAAATGCTTGCTGCTAAATAGGCTTAAGAAAAGTTTGCATCAATGGGATTATAATTCATAGTGGTAGTATATAGGTAGTTGGTTTCACTTTCTGTTAGCAACTACGATTTGGTTAGATTAAAATGAGATATCATAGGAAGGATTAATGATTTCTGGGGATTCTTGCAAACATTATACTAGTTAGCAGACTTTACATTATCTTGCCTCTTTTCTTGGCTCTTTGATAATAATTAACACTGGCAATTACTGTTCAAGAACCATGCATTCAACATAAGTATTATATACACCTACCATTTTGTTCTTCAAAGCGATTGACAATAAAAATACTCCGTAGTTACTTTAAGTATACAACTAAAGGTAGTACTAGGTATATAACGTTTGATTGTAACTGTCAATAAACCATATATCTATTAGTTTGTAAGTATTTAGATTGGATCTGTAATCCAATCTAGGGTTTTAAATTCTATGCACATAAGATATTGAATAGTTAATATGTTCCAATACGTTGACCCCAAGTTACTTCGGTGTTTACCTATATATAAAATTCCCATATAGTCATTCAAAACGCAAATACAATGATTAGTACCTACCTAAGCAAGGGCTGTTGTGCAATATAAGTAATAACGGACACGAGCTAATAATGATAAAAATTTTGCTCGCGATATAATGCCATTGTCGCAATCACGCAGGCATTTCATGGTGGTTTTATAAAAATATTCAGATGTATAAGGCTAAAGCAAGTCTGCACTCTATACTTGTATTGTAAAATTAATAGGTAGTCAATATATTTAATTTCATTACAAAACGGTTCATATTTCAGCTTACTATTTAGTATCATGGTAAAATCTTGGAAGTCATGGACCTTAATTCATTGGGTATGCAAACCCGTAGATATAATACTTTGATTATCATTGGTTTGCGTCTAGTCTGATTAAAGGACTTTTGTTTCTGTTGTGTATGGCTTGTTTCGACTACTTGTCAGTATTACTAAAATAAATTATTAAATCATAATACTCATAGAAGATAATAGTAATAGGGGCACTCATTCACCTGTAGGTAGAGTAGGTACTGTATTATTACACCCTAAGGTAGCCTCAGATATAGACATTATATCAGTATGCATCTATAGCATACTAAAAATTGGACTGCAAAAATTGCATTACTACATATACTGGAGGTAATGAATAGTTGATGAAGACACACATTACAGTTTTCATCGAAATCCTGCACGCAATCTAACAATTACGTATATTCCTCCTCAGAAAGTTCCTACAATGCAATTTGGTCAGTCAGTACTCTATAGTTAAACTCATGTTCCTTGCCTGTCTTGTCTTCCCATCTATAGCTGTTACAATTGAAAAATTTGTTATTTGTAAGACGAGGTAGTCTAGTGCTTTCCTTTCGACTTTCTTTATATCAATACTAGTGTCATAGTACAACTTCACCTACCTTAGATATTTTCCTTTAGAAATATATATAATCTACTTATCCAATAGAGCCTAATATTATTTGTATCACATTAAATATTGCATACAACTATAAATCAAAAGGAAAGTTTAAAAAAATTAGTACTTGTTTGATATCTGCTATAGCGATATAAAATCAATGAGCAACCAACAGCATGGTTAATTATTACTAAGGCAAAAGACAAACGAAGTCCACAATTTCAAAGTAATTACATCTACTTTATTATTAAGCAAACAGTTTAGCTATAATAATTGTTGTGTACCTTACATCTAAACGGGTCAGTTACGTCGTTACATGTACTAAGTCAATGCTATTCTTAATATAGTGAATGTCTTGGTAGCTTCTTAAAGAATTCAACAGTTAAATGGCGGACTAGTAGGTAGATATATAGTAATTATCGGTATAATACATGCTTTTTTATCCTTAATACTTCTGGCAATATTTGCATCTATTACATACATATCATCTAAACGGGCCAGTTACGTTACGCCATTACATGTATTATGTCAATGATACTCTTCAATTAGTGAATATCTAGGTAGCTTCTCAAATAATTCAACAGTTTAATGACAAAGTGACTAGGTAGCTAAGCTTATAATTTTTGATATAACATGTGCTTTTTTATTCTTAATACTTCTGGAAGTATTTGCATTGCTACATAGCGCATTACAGGATGCTATAGCTCCCGAACCTATTCTGCGATTAGGTTGGGACCCATGCCGTCTTACTTAGAAATGTCCAGGCTACAATAATATCTTCAAATCCGGACATTTAATGAGGGCGTCAGCTAAGGATCCCCACCTCCCCCTTCTTTTGAAAGAAATCGATTCGTAATTTCGGCCTGAATTAGAACCCGAAGTTTACATTACCCTAGTCTCACAATGCCCATAGCAAGCCAACCTTAAGTATGAAACTGGAATTTAATGTGTAAGGGAAAAACAGAACACTTGGTCAGTGCAGTGGTCCATTTCTTGCTTAGACTTATGAAAGAAAGAAGAGAGGGAAAATACATTTATTAATGTACCTTATGGGGATTCAAAGCAAATAAACTTAATCGCTTATTTGAAATAAGTAGTAGTACCTATGTTGTATATACTTACCAAAAATATACTTGTATGCTATGTTGTTCATAACCAATCTATAGATACGCACTAGTTTGTATTATAGTTCTCTGGTTACTGTCCAATTTTAATCATTACTTTGGAAGCCAATCTTGCTTTGCGACTCAAGGAGACTTATTTGCATATACTATAGTCCTTAATATTCACGTGTAGATAATAAATCCACCATGGTCGTACAATCCATATGTAAGTTAGGTTAAAGAAATAATTGTTTAAGATAGCAATTCTTCCAGTACTGGTTTACGAATTCATTTGGATATTATAATGTGCCATCCGCATCTACTACGCAGAATATGAGTTACCTATAAATATTTTATGACAAACAAAACAAAGTTTATAGCTTGTTTTTGTTGTTACTTTGTGTATTTGTTTATACTTAATAATATTATGATCAGGGGAAGTAATAGTTTAATCATAATAACCAATGCACACAATAAGTTCTTTAGTCTGCTTTTATGGATATTATTTAAATATTTAAATGTGTAAAGTACCTACCTAAATAACTACTACTATTCATATATAATTAAGACATGCCCCAAGTACCACTAATACTTTTACGGATAACTGTAATGCAACGCAAGTTCAATTCAAACGGATCTGATATGGTCACAACAAGGACCGGGCGTTCACAATTACAATACGAAGTACATAACAGAATCCTACTTTTCTGTTGTCGTTTTCAATCAATTTTGAGTAGTCAGGTTTTTGTTTTATTTTCTACGCAGAACTGAGAATATTTTTGCAAATTGTATAGTAGTATTGCTTCTATCAAGGAAAAATGTATGTATTGCAATTGCATGACGGTGGTAGGTCTATGTAGTCAGTCAGCACATCAACTAGGTAGGTCATTTCTACTGCAACAATAAAATGTAAATGCCGATGTTGTACTGAATGCTCGTATTTGCATATAAATACTTAATTTTTACACCCTATATTTTGGAGAGTGGAGAAGCAATGATTATAAAGTCCGTGCTGTCATAATTTTTATGCTTTGGTAGTTCATGCTAATTTACTACCCTTCTATCAGGGCTTGAGCACATGCAGAGCGTTTTTGCAGTCTATTTAATTCGCTGTAGATAAATGCATACTCAAACAACATGTTTGCTACTATTTAGGTGTATGTAGAACTTTACGAAATGACAGCTTGATTGTCCCTTTTATATTTATGTAGCTTAAACTCATTGGCTATAATACGCGAGGTTTATTAACTATACATGCAGTAAAGCACTAAAAGAACACGGGCAATAAGCAAAAAAGCACTCGGAAATTCAATAACTTCAACCTGTATGTACGATTAGATTGAATTTCTGCCAATTGACTTAGTTTTCACAGAATTAAATAAGCCTTGTTTCTGAGGGCATACAACACCAATAAATATACCAATTTCAAACACCATTTTATGGAATACAAAATAGAAAATTGGCAAGCCCAGTGCGGTATAAGCAGCCAATACTGTCTTATACACGGACGAAAGCTCATAAAGTACTGTGAAACATATTGTGGTAATAGTGTATAGGTAGGTTTACTACACCTAAAACAGATTCGTAATTGTGTATATAAATACTAAACATAAACCATAATCATAAACAAAACATTAAACGTGTTTCTTTTCTTCCTTAATGAGGGCACTTAAATTAAAGTCATCGTTACCTATTGCATCGCATCTACACATTAATATGTTTATTATTACCTACCATAGCTAAGTTATTACATGCAATGTGTTTTATTGTCACCGCAGTACTACTTGTTATATAGGTCTGTAAGCCTGTATTACTTCAGCAATAAATATTCTATGGACACGTTGAATCACCAACAAAGAAAAATGAAAAAGCGATGCACAATAGTACTTGCAAATAATATTTCCAATTACTAATATAAGATACACATGAGTAAATTAAATAGACCTGCCGATCCTAGTTATTTTACAGATATATAGCTCCAAATTGAACTATATTGCATATATTTAGTAGTTATAAACAATTTACCACTGTCGGAAATTAGCGAATCTACATATTTTTTTCTGCGGCTATGACAGCTACCTTACAATGAGGCTTTCCAAAATCCTATGGCTGCATTATACTTAATTTAAACCTAGAAGGAACTAGTTGTCTTGTCAAAATTAAATAGTAGAAAATATTCAATTTTAAACTTCCTACTACTTACCCCCTGTTAACATTGCCATTTCTTGGTTCATACTATTTATAATGAATGCAGTCAATAATGACTAATGACGGTGTCTGTAGAAAGTTATCCTAATAGGTAGATTCATATGAAAATACTGGTAGTTCCAGCAAGTGACTTTTATTTTAATTCAATTTCTAGCACCGTAACTCAGTTTTAACAAAACTCCAATTGGATTCAATATGTATATGAAAATGTTCGTGACACATTGCAGAAACATCAGAAAGTACTTATAGGTAATACGACACCATGTAGACAGACATTCCATAAAACTTTTCTGAAGAGGCTCTCCGAGGATACCTTTGAACAGCTTATTTCTATACTTGGGTTTGTATGGTACTTTAAAAGCTCTTGCTTTTATGGCACAGCAATTCAATCTGCTTACAAAGAGTTCCTTTCTTTTCTCACATTTCAATACGTACAAATACAAACTATACTAAGAACTCGTAGCCGTTACAGATACCAATGATACTACATCAAGAATGATAAACATTTTTATTTCTCTCGTTGTCCCAATGCTAACTTTTTGCTTACTTGCAAAAATTGTAAAAAAATTTCTAACTTTTCTGCTTATTCAATAACCCAATCCAAACCATCATAGTTTTCTCCGTACATAGTACATAATATACGTGTGTGTACCACAATTCTATTGCAAAAACCTGTTTAAATATTTGTTAATGTAGGCATGTCTGTGCTATAATATTTGGGAACTACAATGTAGTTGGTACTAGTAGCTTGCAATAAGTAGCTTTTGTTTAGAAAGCTAGGCCGTGTGCTGTATACAACTCTTTTCAACTGGCAATAAACTGCAAAACAAACTGTAGAAGTTTGAGATGTTCTTGAAAATCCAGAATTTATATTTCCCTATTAATATATATATTCTATTCTAATGCATGGCAGTGTATGCATTTGCCTGAGTACATAAATAAGGTATAGGTATGCCATTTTGCATTGGGGTGATACGATGATCGGTTTATGTGGAGTAGATATTGTATACTAACTGTCAGTCTGAATTTGCATAACTCAATTTCCGATAAAATAGAAGCTGTCGGTCCGTCAGTGTATTTGTGCAAATACAACTTACACTACATTAGCAAATACAAGGCCACAGAGATATGAAAACTGAGGAAAGAGTTTTCCCATTAATGATGGAATAAACCAAGTGATTTAATGAGAGTAACAAAATTACTTCAATGAGTTTTGCCGTGTAGTTCAGTACCTCTAGCTTGGAATTCTAAGTGCTTTGCTTACGGTACATAAATAAAAATAAGTAAGTAAGAATATACGCTTGTGTTGACTTTAATTTTATCTCAGTTAACTCTTCATTACAGACTAAGTATGCAATGTTTCAATTTACTCCTTTGCAGGTGGGAGTAAAATTCGCTTAAAAGGAAGATCATTTTTATAATTGCAAAGTCCGTAAGCCTATATTAGTAAAGTAAAAATCCATTATACTATGCATACACTAAATGTAATCTTTAATATGACTTTTACTGCTTTTCCGATTCCCCTGACTTCCCTTGGTTTCATTATGTAGAGGGTACTATAGACCTATAGAAAAAAATGCCCTTTCTATCTTTTAGAAACTTCTTGGAAACGAGGCTATGCATGTAGTGAAAAGCTTTCTTATACTATACGTAATCATATTAACTCATAGGTATCGGCTGAATAGTAAAATGCTCCAAGTTGCCAAATAGACGGATCTTCTTTGAAAAAGGCTCGTACGTAGAACAAGATGAGTTTCTCCATCTACGTACCTAAAATCTAAAAAAACATTCTGATACCTAAAGCTACTTTTGGTTTACTGTCAATATCACTGCATTATGCACCAGGGGGAAAATATTCACCATCGCCATACACTCTGTGAACATGTCGATAAAAGTAATGATTGCAATGGAATACTGATATAACATGACATCGTTGATTTTATACCTACACTGTACTGCCTACACAACTACAAAGACTACAAACGCAAAAGAAAAGAATATAAGCAGAGTGAGCAAGAGCAGCAAAAAATCACTTCACTTTAATTTCCAACCGGAAGTTCTAATCTTGATTTTAAATTTCTCTAAGTATTTCACAATCCAATATCTAAAATAAGATAAATGCCAATCTCCATCTTCGGAACACGAATCTAACTCTGTATCTGTATGTGAGTATTACATAATTCTTATGCATGAGAAAGTGGAAAACTTTTGGTGAATAGTTAATACTAAATACATACAAACAGTTTAGGAACTAAATATATAATGTACTTTAGCCTCATGATGAAATAAAGTTAGGAATGACTTACCTACAAGAATGCAATGCTACCTACTCAAACTTTTACTTTTACCTGATTCTGCCGTATGAATTCAAAATTCAGCAAATCGTTAGTTTTATTTTTAGAAACATTCCCATACGAGTAGACATGACGTATGTAGTCCATCCGAATGATAATTTAGTTATGAAATACATAATGCACTTCTCTGTCAGTTAACTGGAAAAGAGGAAATCCGACAAGAGAATAGCGATGTAGTCATTGGATATTTCATTCCAGAATTTTAGTATGTACATATACAATGAAATGGAAAGGGCGAAAGATGAAAAAGTGCTTGCGTTGCAATTCTATGCACATAACAGTATGCACACTAAAATCTTTTAGTATACAATTGTATTCATGCAAGTAAATAAGTAAGTTATAGATATTATCCTCTATTTAGCATTGGAGAAAAATACATTTCAATTATTAGCATTTTAGCATCCATCACATCAAATAAACGCCAAAAAGATCTTTGTTCCACAAGTTTTTCCTTTTCCAACATGCAAGCAAATGTCATGTGTCTATCTATTTTATGAAGAACAGATTTGTAGAAGCAAATCAAGAAGAATGTAAGGTAGGTATTGCCATAGTGCTACTAGATTATTCCTATCACTTTAGCTGTCTTCTCTCCTGTCGCTACATGTCATTCACAATTAACAGCCTTGACTGCTGATATTGGATATGATATGATCTCTTGGCAAAATGCATGCCGGTTTCCCTCTTTTCAATTTCAACTTCAAACTATACTTTTAGACATTGTTCTGTCTGTCCCTATGTGCTCCATTTAATCAATAACATGTCTTGTTACTATGTACATTGAAATACACTCTTTATGGCATGGCAGTGACATTAAGTACATATCATTAGGTATTTACACACGAATAAATCGAGTAAATTCTACCGAACTTACAAGTATGTATGCAAATAGAGACAATTTGTTTGTACATATATACATACTCACAGAAAGACACACATAAAGCTTAAAGAATACATATTTGTTATTTGTTTTGCTGATGATCTGAATTTTCAGGAATGTGCTCTGCCTGCACATTATTATCTCCAACAGCGATACATGCTGATATCATCAGATGGACAAAGATTAGTTTCTCTTAATCCTAGATAACCTCCTCTATCATATATTAATACTTATGTACATATTGAATATTTACCTTGTCCGATTTATATCGGAGAAAAATCAACACGTGTACTATTTCTGCATACATTATGTATGTACATTCTATTATGTAGTATAATGTATACTTGTACACAGTATTATGTGTTTAGCCAATTTAGCAATATTCTAGAAATGCAAAATGGAAACGTATTCAGATTATGAGATATTAATGTAGATCTATAAATTGTATCGGTAAGTAAATAGTAGTAACTAACCTTGTAGACTTGTTAAGCAAAATAAGATTCTGCAGGAGGGGACAGTTTTTTCTCGAAGAACATAGTTGGCTCAGAATAAGATCTGGTATGGAATGACACAGGAAAATAGAGTGAAACTGAACCGCTTAAGTTTTATTAACAGCCCAGTTCTGTTTTTATTTGCATTTGTAAAGTAAAGTTTGTTGGCAAAAAACTGAGGTAAGAGTTACGTGAATAAGGAAAATGCAGTCTTATGCAAAATGCAAACCGTAAGTGGCTAGTTTATTTTAAATTTTCAAATCTTGGAGAAATCTATGGATTCTTGAGTTGAAATTACTGGTTTAGACCGTAAAGGAAGCCAATAGATTGAAAAGCAATCGTCAATTGCAAATTAATGATATGGGAAG
>JAQFYC010005054.1:0-15356 GCA_034694165.1 Tomocerus mixtus | reverse complement strand
AGTTTAGGAAAGTGGGAAAAATGGAACAAATTGCTAAAGTTTATATTAACATGCAAATGCTGTCAAATATAAGTAGAGTAGTTTCCCTCTACATGCTGTAATATATAGAGTAGAAGCATATTCAATGAAATGCAAAACGTATATAATATCATTACCATTTCAGGAAAAACACAAAAAAAATCGAATACGTCTTATTTGTTGTTTTGATAATTTTTAATTGCCTTAAAATCCCTGTTTACCGATTAAACATATTAAGGCTCTGCACTTCATGCATAATAGAAATTACATAATATTACCGGGCAAGGGAGATGGCAAAAGTTAGGAACACTGGAAGGAAATCAGACTTTCTTTAAATGTATAGTAATGTTAACCTGAAGTAAATTGTATTCTAATGAATATATGTTCAGGTAGGTACGCACCTGCCATGTACGTAATTCTTCAGCACTACTCAGCCTAATAATACACTTATTTATGTACATGCTCACTAACTAACATCGAATACTCATTCTTGTAAGAAAATACAATACCTTATGCGCTTACATGCTGTGGCTCAGTAGTATTTATGGATCCGCATAAGTTATTGATTGTTTTGTTCTGGTATTTACTAAAGGTTTTGGTTTGATTGGGCGAAACGCCTGCATATTATGTCGAGCCGCATTATATTTTAAGCTTCCTGGATAAAAGCTCACAATCAGAATTATCGTGCATGTAACTTTGTCAATTGAGGGCAATGCCTTCAAGCTAATGTGTATTACCTAACGTATAACGTATTGTATAGCTGTGGGACGGAACCAAGATTTCCAGATAACACTTGTGTCCGATTTCATCCCGCATTACATGCATTAGGAGTATTTTAGGAAACAATATAAATCGAGTGGATTGACTGATACTAGACTGGACTGGTTGGACTACTTTCTTTCCAAATAGACTTCCAGTTTATTCACACTACGCCAATGTTTTTACTTTTACTTGCTGATTATTTTGCAGATAATAATAGTATGAGTATTCGTTTCCGCGAAATTATTCATATCCCAAGCCAATACCGACAATTAGATTGCATTTTCACAACACTGTAGCCATTGTTATTATAGAGCCAATTCAAGTTAAATGAATAAATAAGCATATTCATAAAGCAGCATAATTTCCCAATAAATTGGCAATATGCAAGTGATTACTTTACACAATGTTGTAATGAAGTAGAAGGACTTTCCCTAGCACTCTTTTTGATTTGTAATCTGCACTCTTATCAAAAGTATAATGAAGTATCGAACGAAAAATGACTCGACTATTGTTCTACAATGCAATCCAACAACACAAATGTAACATGCTAGAAATTGGATATCGTTTAGCAACATTACAGTTATTATGGATTTAGAGAGAGGCTAATTTCTTTAAATAGTCGTCCTTAAACAACCTTTGGAGAAATAATTTTGTCGAGTAGGAATACCTGTTATGCATAGGAAGGAACGCCCCAGCACAGCAATTAGGGATAATTTTCCTTAAACTGCAAGTGTTATTACATTTAACAGTCATCAAGGAGAATTGTCGACGAGGTATTTAACTAACATTATACATGTAGTGTGAGTTTGAGTTTATTTTTTATAAATGTCACATTTCATCAAAAAATACAAATACAAAATTATATAATATTAAACTACTACAATTTTGAAATCCTGTAGAATTATGCAAATATAGCAAGCATTATGCATCTGTATAGTACATAGCAATAGGACAATAGATTTGGCTAGTAAATATTTAAATTGGGTCGTTGAAGAGATTGGAGGACAACATGAATTCCTGCTTGCTTTTCAAAATATTTAATTGAGTCGTAAAAGCATATTTATCTGACATTTTTATAAAGCCGACTTTCCGACAACTTTTAGTTCCGAATTCGTGCTGTCCTCCCTGAGAGCTGAGTTTAATTTAGTTGGCTCATTCATTCGAGGGATTCACCCTATTTTAAATCACTTCTCCATAATCTGATGAAATCATGTGTAGGAAAACACATATGTATTTGCCGGGGAGTAATGAGTACAGACTAGACCATTAATGATCAAGGTATGTATTTATTTAAATCTCCACTTTTAGTTAACTGAATGTTTGCTACAACAAGCAAAAACATTACTAAAAAACTGCAAAATAATTGATAAAGACGTGTGAAATTGGCGTATATGGATATTGCACAATATGCACAATATAATTTTGTAGAGAATATATATTATTCTAGTAATAAAAAGACTAACAAATAATATTGCAATAAAATCAAATAAAGTGTATTCCTTACACATTAATATTCTGTGGTAAATGTTCTTCAGTGACGACAATTGTTTTGTTAACCTGAAAAATGCTAAAATATTTACCTAAAATGTAGGATATTTATTTTACATGAAATGCATTTCATGTAAAATTATGGGGAGTTTAGATTCTATTTTTCTTGAAAGTCTGAAAAATGTAAAATATGTTTTATAAACGTTGCTTTTTATCTTAAATCCAAAAAAAGAATTTGGTATTCGGCAAAAATGTTTGCATACGAATGAGCTTTTTATGTGAAGCGTACACAACAGAATTTATAATCCGTATTTTCTGGATGATTTATAATAATACTTGCTCTGTTTGTTGAAATTACTTGGCCACGGGGAATTGAAGGTCTTCAAGAAAGTGGACTTAAACAAAACAAAATCATTCGAATTATTACTATTGTAAATAAGTATACACACACTCATTACAATAATAAAATTATGATTCAAATACAATTTTACACTTACAATAGAAGGTGGGTAAGTAATAGTAACTAGAAGCTTCGGCTGCTGTTCTCCTTTACTAACTGATGGAGTATAGCCAGTATATGTAAGATAATTACAGATAAAATTGTTTTAACATTACGTGTATTTATGATACAGAATAATATATATTCAATATTAATATACTAAAAAGAATACAAACACCTACCCACAAATTGACTATCCGTAAAATAAATATCTTCCCATCACCCATTGAATACATGTACAGTGTACAATACATGAACATATTTTCACTTTTATCACCACTTCTCAAAATAATTTATCGCAATCACGATAGCTTGGAATGCAGGTTTCGGAATTCACCAGCCGACCAGATTGTTTTAGTGCTGTCGGTTCGAAAATTTTTTGTTAATATTTGAAGTCCAATCCCTTTGCAAATATAGCATCATTTGTTTGTATAATATAAACAACGATATTTTGAATCGAAAATAATTGGATGACTTACCTTTTGTCAATTGTCCCTTGGTATTTGGTATAGTTTTATATGAATTTTAAATAAATATATTCTTCATGGGACTCAGAAAAAAATGAAATTACACAAATAGAGATAATCTACAATCTGTAAAAGGTATACTACGATAAATATACTTAGTACAACTAAAATAAGGCCTAAGCAGTTAAAGTTACCCTGTTCACTTTGATTGGAAATTTTAGCAAGACGACTGTCCATTTTCGTTTTGGAAACAGATTTTACTTTTTAAGCGAATGTCTTGGATAACGAATTCTTGCCATAACACTATGTAAAGTCATTAAATACTTTCTAACTGTTATTTCTGTAAATGTACTTACTGCTTATGCCTTACCAAAATTTAATGTTTCTATAAAGAGTTGTAAATATCGAATGAAATCTGCTTCAACAAATGTTTAACTATTTAACTGTACCATAAGAAAAGCTATTGCAATTTATAATGTAAAATAGTGAACAGATAAGTACACCAAACATTAGGTTTAAAATGCTGTATTGTGTTACAATTTTACAATTACGAGTCCATGTACTAGTTAGTATGTACGTTTCACCTTGTATGTACGGAAGAATAATGCATGTGCGTGTCATTGTGTAATTGAGATATAGATTTTATCATTTTATTGCGCTCCTTACATATTCCTGTCCCAAATGTAGGGGATATGCCGAGATTTCTCAACAGCGACAGCACATCTGACAGGGAGCTCCTTTTACCATAGTATACATAAGCTGTTGCTGGTTGAAATGATATCATCATCCCCAGTTTGGTTAACAGTGACGACCAAACTAGGGGTCCTACCTACAAGGTATGTCGCCAGAATATGTGGCAAATTACAAAAACAAAAATATGTCAATTGTATGTAAAGGACATTTGCTCTAAGTTATATTTAATTACTTATGCCCCATAAAGTGAAATAAGTACTTAATAAACATTTTACAGGATTATCAATTTAAGCATCACATATTTCTTTACATAAGAAATATTGCACTTTTGTTGGGCTACAATTTAGCATTTCTTAAAAGCCCGTCAACATAATGTTTGTTAATCGTAAACAGATTAATTCAAGTCCAATACAAGAAAACACTAAATGCAATGCTAATAAATTATATCTGTTGTAAATATTGTCCCTTTACATTTGTTGAAAATGAGTTGTCCAACAAGTAAAGCGTGCGTGACGCAATTGATCATAATCCAGCAGAGACTAACCAGCTCAACAGTCTCATGCAATTTACCTATTGTCATTAAGTGGTCGAGAAACATAAACCACTTAAGTCTGTCCGTCGAACACCCTAACTTACGAAACGTCCAACTTTGTTGAAATTTGTTGGTAATATTAATTCTAACGATGAATTTATTAGTCTTTGAGCCAAAAAGGACCACAGGTCATTATTTAAGGTATATTGGAAACATTTCAACTTATGGAACAATTGCAATGTGTTAGTATGTGTAATACTACTCTATACATTATTTGTACATACGCTCTAATGTCATTGAAATAATTGTCATCGACGATACTGGTACTTTAGTTACACTACAACCAACGTGGTTGTATCCATAATAATGGTTTATTTTCATGTATAGCACATTTTGGAATCAAATACTAAATCAATATAAACTGCACGATGATGTGTTGAGTATATAAATGTTGACAAATATTGTTGCGATTTAGTGTCAGATTTGTCCGGATTGAAACAATACAAATTCTACTATTATATCGTTTATTTGTTTAATTTACATTCAGTACAAAGTGCATTTATGTCCAACGTGAAAATGAAAATCGTGTCTATTAAAACTACAATGTGAATATGGTTACTATACCTAAAAAACGTATTATTGTGTAGAGTTTGTTGATCTTGAAAAACTGGAAATCCTCGTGTTGATTATTTTTGTTAGGTTTGATCGAATTGTTGTATTCAATACACAGTGGAAAACAAAAATAAAAATTCCCTGAAAATTAACAATCTTGGCTAGTAAGATATTGTGGACGTGGACCTATGTGTACCCATAGCACAGATACTATTGTATTACATTAATAAGTTACCTGTGAAGCATTTAGTACGGTAAACAGGTAAGATAACACCGTCGCTCCCTGGAAATCTACCATTGTAAAAAATCCAACAGCCCACGTCATTCCGAGTATTAGCGATAAAGATATCGTTCCTTGCAATAACTTCCTGGATTAAAAATTAAAATTAAAAATGACCTTCATACAAAATCAAAATTATGGAATGATTCATTTTATTGTCATATTTATGGATGGATGACCAACTTGTTCGCTTTAGTTTGCTGTTCCTTGCTAATATTAGCTTTGGCAATCTTATCTTTGGTTTTTCTTGAGGCAATGCGAACCGCAACAAATAAAATGCAAAAGTTTCCCTAAAGAACGTAATAATAATTGTACACGTATTAATGCAAATCATATCTCGCAAAGACAAAAATACAATACATACTACTGACCTGGGACATAAAGAATACATACAATCATTCTTGACTTACCACTACCACAAACAGAACAGGAGCCATAAAGCTCCAAATATAATATCCTTTGAGCCAGCAGCTACATAATATAATGAATCATACGCATTACATAGGTACCACATAAATTAGTTCATTGCTTATATTGTGTGAACTTTGTCAAAGTCACTAAATATTAAGTGTGTTAAACTAACTACATTTCCCCGACATAAATATTATCACCATCCATCGAATATCCTATTGCGGTCGTAATTGAGACGATTACGCACGGAAGTCCGTAGCCCAGTGAATAATACATTTTAAACAAATGCATATTAGTTGAACGAAATACTTTGACAACTTGATGGTACAAATGTATTCCTTCGACTGCCATCCATCCAAAAACGCATAGCCAGGCGTAATGGTTTAACGCACCGATTACTATACAGCTTGTCTAAAATAACAGATTTTGCGACAAATAATACACTCATATTCAAACTAATAATCAAATCACACAGAGTGCTGTGTCCTACAAAAATTACTTGTCCCTTTTCTACTTCACTTAGGAACATTTCCCCATAATTCATTATATTGTAATTCCAACATATAAAATTACTGAATTTTATATGAAAGATTTTATCGATGAAATGTAAAGACCAAGAAATCATGAAGCCCAAAATTGGAAAAAGAAATTGTAAGGTATTGTGCCAAAGGTAACAAGGAAGAAAAAGGAATTTAAATGGAAAATACTATAATAAATCAAAATGAGCGTAAGTGCTAACATCAGACAGGTTGTAGTTGTCTTTATCTCCTATAAGCAGAAGGATGTTTCCGAAGATGAGTGCAACACATAAATTGGATGTAATTTTTACGTGGTCGCTTCTAATAGGGTTTACTGTATTAAAGGTGACCACCGCCATCAAAAGGCAAAATATAGATGTCAAACTCAGCACCCATGTTAAAATTTCCAGGCCCCTATCCCTCCCCTAGTGGAAAATATTATCATAAACCAATTATTCTCATATTCTGCCATTAAATGTATCAAAAATGTTGATAGGTTATTAGCTGTTTGCATTTTGAATGTAAAAGGTGGTACCGCATAATTGTGAAATCCAGTTAGGACAGCAAAGGATGTCAGATGATTACACTCACATGTGGTAACTATTGAGTTGGACGTGTCTGTGGTTTTGCGACAACCATCCGTTGACCAGATTCTAGATTTACAATAGTTATAATTTGCACCTTATCGTTAAAGTGATAGTTTCTCGGTACACAGTAATATATTGTTCTAGTACAATACATATAGTAAAGATGTATGCAAATAATATTATTTTCATTAATTTTCATAAAAATGGACTTTATCTGTATGATGATTACAATTCTCGAGTATTCCAGTAAACACAAGTTGATTCCCCCAGAATCGCTTTTCCCACTTCACCCGGGTGCAGCCGTCTCCTGAAAGTTATTTTTCTGTCTCCAATAGCTGGCACATTGTGCTTAAAGGTTATCATCACATTAAAATCTGAAAAGATATTTATAAAATAGAGTTAGATATAATATAGAGCCCAATAAGACAGTTTTTGCGAGTGAATTAAGCAACGTGTTCTAATATACAGATACCTTCTAGTTTCAGAGTCGTTGACGAGTCATTCAGTTTAAATGACAACAGTTTTCCATTCATGCTTTTTATGTTATAACTATTGGTACTGACATTGGCATTGCCTCCTCGTATTTCCCTATAATTATTAATATTTTACCAATTTGGTTCCGAATGTATCTTTAGTAAATAATATTATTATTACTTTAATTTATGAATGAGATATCTGGGATATGTAATTTCAGTTAATAAATTATAATTATTATTTGCAATATGATGCAATACTCTTTGGGTGAATTAATAGTTGCACAATACTGTTACCTATGTACAATTTATAATAATAATAATACGATGGAAACTTACTCCTTAATGGTAAAATTGAATATATTTTCCAGATAATCCGATTTTACAATTGCTCCAACGTATTTAACACTGTCCCCTTCATTGATATGCAGTGCATTATAAACACTACGAGATAAGTTAACGCATATCGAAGTCTCTTGAGGAAATGTTTGGTCAGAGAAGAACAATTTGTTTTCCCCGTATTTATTATCGGGTTTCACATGGCTGCCCATAGACAGTAGAATGCCCTTTTGGTCAACATACTGACTTCGCAAAGGGTAAAAGGTTTTATTGTGTCCCTTTTTAAGTCCGACTCTACCAATTAGATTAAATCCGACCGATTCAGTTGTTTCTATGACTTGTGTGAGAATATTTGGCCTTTCCACCTTAAAATATGTATAATTTATATCTCATTATATGCTAAAAAATACCATTTATTTGTTATTTCATATAGGTATGAAGTAGTTACATAAGTATATTTGCTTTAATACGCAGAAACACATTACTGAAAAATGTCTCCAAATAAAAGAGAAAGAGCTTCAGGGTGATTAAGTTGTGGCTTAATATTTGTCTGTTAAAAATAGCTTGTAGCATACCTTTGGCAGTTCTTTCCATGGTTCTCGGTTTGCTAGCAGAGCGTAAATGCTACTTAAAGCCTTTTCTCCAATTACTTCTATTTGAGTATAATTAGCAACATTGTCAGACATAATAACTGCCTGAGAGGCTAATGACAAAATTTCTGGCATTTCATGGCCAAAATAATTATACGTTCCATTATTTTCTTTTGATGTGATATTAGACAACTTTTCCAAAACGTCGTTTGCATCTTCTACAGATATTTGGGTCTAAATTATAAATAAAATGTAAATGTGTACCGTTAACTGAATTACTAGTTTTACAATTAATAAAGTAATATATGTTTAGAAATAGGAGTGTACAGAATTTTTGCACTTGTAGTCTAATTATTATACTTCATGTCTTGTGTAAAAATATATAGGTTAATGTTTTAAAGATGCCATCGACATACCCTTCTACGGTAATGATTTTTATAGTACAATAAGTTGTTAATGCTTCCTAACTCCGGGGAACTGCACTGATGAAAGTTGGGTTGTTCAGTAACGAAGTTTCCTTCCATGCTACAGTTCCAAGTAATGATGTACCACCGATTACTCCCTGGACACTCGCGATAACCTCCTTGCGACCTGCAAACTGTCCACTCATGTCCAAATACATCTTTTGCTCTACATACTTTCCCTTGATTCAAACAAATGTTATCGTCCTGTTCCTGCCGTCGGATTAATTCGGTGTAATTTCTAATCATATCATCAATTCCATAGTTTCCATGCTGTTCCCAATGAAGCATCGCTGTTTCACCGTCGAATCCCCTTATTCTATTCTTCAAGTTCAGTTTAGAGTAAGAATTAAGCAATCTGTTTAATCCTGCGTACAATGGAAGCTTTTTAAATTCAATTTCATTTTGCAAAGATTCGTAACCCCGAGTCGAACTGTCAATAGCTTCTTCGTCGTCATACTTGCCAGAACCAGAACTGCGGCCTTGACCGCTACCCTCCATTAGATCTTCATCGTCGTCGATAACACTGTCAGTTCGTAAGGGTAATGGCTGTTCCGTATGTGGGGTGGAGAAATTGAAATTAAAGAGTGCATTATTCCTTTTATTCTTTTTAATATTACTCCCTGAACAGAAATAGGAAGCTACCACTATTAGTAACACAAGAAGAAATGAATACTGAAGATGTCCTTTCATTCTTAAATCGAGATTTTAAAGTTATTAATGAAGTAATCCTCAAAGGGATATATTTAATATTCCATATGATTGAAGAAGAAATGTATTATTGCTGCTCATAATTACAATCTGTATCAAAAAGAAAGATATTATGTATAGGTATAATGATCCTTGAACTGTATTATTTGAGTCTATTTACTTGCTCAATATGTACTATAGTGTCAGTGAACACACACAGAGCTAAAAGTTTCAATATAAGTTGGTATGTCACCCACTTAATTATTTCAGACAGATTCAATAATGCAAGACCCTAAATACATTTGAATGAATGTAGTTATGCATTACTTTATGGAAGCGACACAATTGTGGTCTTTCACATATGAGCAAATAAAAAAGTAAAAAATGTAGGGAATGCTTGTTGGAATTACTTATTAGTCTTAAAATATTGGATACATACATATTTATATGTACTATAGTACTTGAAACAGAAGACCATAATCATTTGCTTCGAAAACGTACTTCCTATTTCATGACCTTATTGTTAGGTAGGTGAGATAAATTTTGGTTAACCCAATTCATGAATCATCCATGAATTCATTTGTAACTTTAACTAAAATTAATAATCACATTCCTTAAATAATACTACTAATAGTGAGCAGTGAGCAACCTAAAAATAAAGCCTAACTATGGTTATATTACATGCAATAGTTATGATTTTTTGCTGATCCCAATTGTCACATCTATAAATATCTCTGTATAAGTAACCTACGTTTTATCATAGATACGCACACACCAAACTAACGTTAAGCTACTTACCTAGGTACTATATAGGTACTTATGTTTTGTTATGAGTTGAATCACTCAAGTTAGGTTACAAATTGGAATTCTGTGGTACAGCACTTCCTTCAGCAGGGTTTTAAGAATCATCAATGTGAAAAATATGGAAGTTTTAGTCATTCACTAACAAGATTTGTATAATACGTAGTACTTTTAACTTAATTGATATAATATGATTAATTTTTCTCAGAAGAAGGTAGATTCATTTCTGCAAAAGTCTGTATGGCATAGATTATTGTAAAAGATACACGAGAAATAATTTCTTAAGGTTAGACTGCTGTATTAACTTATTAAAATCTTTTATGCACCAATAACGAAAAATGGCCTTGTAAAATACCATTAGTTTGTACGTGGAATTTGATTACCCCAATTTGTTAACAAATTTAATATTAAGTAAGCCATGGGATCCTACTGTTAGCTTCTAGTTTTTCTTATCACTTAGTTTTACCTAGTAAATTAGATATCAGATAACAACATGACAAGTGCACGATGTACGACGCTGTTTTTGCTCAGATAAGTATAGATACATAACTTAATGTGACCTTTAAGAATGACGCAAATCTTTTACATGTCATGGCGTATCTCGTCAATATTTGTATTTACTACAACTGTAAAAGATTGCATGTAAACAAGAGAAGATATACTTCAAAAACGTATTGTCCAGCGTATATGCAATAGGTAGAAATAGAGAGACGAGTAAATACCTATATGTGCTTTTGCAATCAACTACATCATAGCACTCAGAAAATTTTCTTCATTAAAGGGCACTGAAAAATGAGAAACATATATAACTTATTTAAGTTATCAATAATGATAAGCATAAGAAGATTGCAGTAAAGATTATGTACATGCACAATCATGATAATGATAACAGCCAGATGTGAAATTCAAAATACAACTAATTAGATAGACATAATATTTTTCATACCTATGTACTATATGTACCCAGTGTTGTATATAATTTTTACACAAAGTGGAGAATAGTGACACCCAAAAAATGGTCAAGGTTAAAATGATCTCTCACGGCCACGGCTGAGACAACGTTTGTTAAAATTTCCAAATAAGTATTAAGCATAAGATATTTTTGGGAACTGATAGCGTAGGTTGTTGGTATATATACGTAAGGTATAATAGCAGCCAGCATTGACAATTAGTTAGTCAGAACGGTGTTGCAAGGGTTATGACAGACCATTTGTTTCCAATATCCCAAATTCGATAGTTGTGAATTTTGTTATCCCACTTATTTCATCAAATTATTAGATTTAAGAGGGATTTAATAAATTAACCCTAAAAATGCTCCCAATTAACTGGTATTACATTATGTACATAATTTCCGTTGCATTTTCACTCTCACTTATTATATGGACATTGAGAAATATATTGCGCTCACCAAAAGGTTAAATCCTTTATTCCAACAATCCAACAATTAAATAATATTCCTACAATATAGTAGAAACTTACACTCATCACTGATAATAATTTGTTATTTGCAATACTTTACTTTACTCTGCTGGCTTTCAGAAACTGCTTAAAATTTTATAATTCGTGGAATTTGTTATATAGAGTTGCAAAAACTGAAGTCCCCTCGGATATGGGATATGCTGGTCATCCTGTCCATGTCATTCTTACCTCCTGGAACTATAAATGGAAAAAAGAAATCAGCATTTGAAAGACTTTATAAAAAATATTTATCATCTGCTGCACTGTTTACTAAAGAACCGCAGCTAGTCAAAGTATTCGGGATACCTTTAGGTAATATAAAATAATTCATTACATTTTAATTGTAATGCCTGCCAAAAAGAAATAAAAAAATAAGCAGATCGGAAATCTCGTACGATGCAGACATAGGTAACAAATACATTTGAGATTTGGTAATTAGTAACTGGTATAAGTCAATTTGTTTTGTAATATAATAATTACTAAAAGTATATAGGTATCATCAGTAATAAAATTATGCGAATGCTACTAATTAGTAATATTATGGGACAGTAGAATAGTATACTATACTATATTATTACTTAATTGAGCATAGTAATATTAGTTATGGTAATTTAGCCATTTGTCAGCTGACTATTTTGAAAAAAAATGAAAAGAAAATTGAAATTATCTTAACATTTCTTAACAATATTAAAAGATATGGATATTTTTACAGGGTTAGCAGTGTATGATTACGAATCTCTCCGTGAGATAGTACAATGTGATTCGTGCTCTGATAGAGGACCGTATGAATTGCTTAAATTATATTCGAACGGAAAGCGACCTGGAGGTCAGTGCTTTAATTTAAATTGCCTTAATAACAATATTATTTTAATTTTTAAAAGTTTATTAGTAATTACAGTAATTAGTATGTTGAAGTGTTACAGGTGGATACAAGCGTGTGTATTTTATTTTTCTAAAGGGATCTTATTTAATAGTGGGAAGACATGGAGGGAAATAAGAAAGCATACTATGAAAAAGCTGGGAATATTAGGCTTTGGAAAAATTAGTGTGATGTCGACGATTCTCGCGGATCAGCTCCCTGATCTGTTAGACCGCATTGACACTCTCAAGAGTCAGACGGGGAATAAAATACAAGCTACTGGATTGTTTTCCCTTACTTTAGTAAATGTAATTTGGTGCATAGCCGGAGGAACTAAATTTTCTGAAGGCGACCCTGTATTCAAGGCCTTGTACAACGCGACATGTCAATTGACAAATGCTCATTTCTTTTCCCTGTGGGGACTTTCAATCTTTCAAAATGTTAGAATCGTCAGAGACATATTTGGATACGGTCGTTTTCGCAACGCTATAAATGTTTTCTCTCGTACATTCAAGGTAAGAATGGAATCATCGTTACAATGTACAAAAACACACATCAAGAAACTGTTTCTCTGAAACTTTCCTTAAAACCAAATATTCAATGAATACATGTATTCGTTTTAAAATTTAGTTTGTAAGGATCGAGTCACAAAATTCGAAATGTATGTACTAATGTGTATATTTTTTCTGAATAGAACTTTATTAACGAAAGGGAAGTATTGGGTGTTTATAAAGAAAACCCAGAAAATTTTGTGGATCATTTTCTCCTGGAAATTGAAAAACACAAGGGGGATACACAATGGAAAGATGTTTACTCTACTGAACAGTTAGTGTCCATCCTTCAAGATCTTTTCATGGGTGGTATGGATACATCCAGCAAATTCTTGGAGACAACTTTTATGTATATGGTCTTGTATCCTGAGATTCAGCTCAAAGTTCAAAAGGAGATTGATGCAGTTCTTGGTGAAAATTTGCCACTGTACCCTGTCTACAAGAAAAAGTAAGAATAGTTTACATTTTTAATTCAAAATCTTAATTGCAAATACACACAATTACCTAAATATAAACAGTTTATAACAGCTCTGTAATAGCATTTTATGTATCATCCTAATAACGCACATTTAAGACATTGGGTAATTTGGAATATTCCAAATTTTGTAGTAATACAATTGATCTTATATACGTAGAATGCCGTATTCCATTGCTACGATGATGGAAGTACATAGGATGGCAAGCATTATTTCTTTATCCCCTAGATATGTCACAGAAGATTTTACTTTTGGACGTCATCATTTAAAAAAGGTATATTTTTTCGAAACTTACATATTTTAGTTATAATTGACAAATGTATGTTTTAGCTAGCGGAGATTTTCAGCCGATTTGATTCTATTGTAAACAGGTACCTGTTAATGCCAACTAAAGCAGTACCCCAAAATGCTGAGACTTTTTTAAATAGTAATAAGTTCAAATTCTAAAAAGAGCTGTTAGAGATAAAACTTGTCCAAACACATTTTCTATAATATAATATAGGCTCCCTCCCTATATAATATAAAATACAATTGAATGGATGTTCCAGTAAATGTAATTTGTTACAGGGAGCTTTTGTCGGATTATTGTACTTTGCTCTTCGAATGGATGAAGATTACTGGAAAGATGCTGACGTTTTTCGCCCTGAAAGATTTTTGGACGCTAATCAGAATGTCATTCAAGAGCGTGTCAATCGCCTTCTCACATTTGGTATAGGTAAAATGCATATTACATTATCAAATAATTTGCAAACTCATAAAGATCTTCTGCATACTATAAAATGATTAGAATCCACTGGTGGGGAATTACGGTTCGGTGGGCCAAAATTAACCTTTTGCTATACTCTGTGTATTGATACACGGGGATAAACTCATATTGGAGAATAAGATCGACGTGGTGATTCTAATGGGTTTACTAGGTTTACTTATACTGTACAGTATAAGTAAACTACATACATAGCTACATAGCTAGTATTTACATAGGGGCTTGGGCTAGCTATATGTACAGCTAAGATTATTTATGCTATAATTAATTAATATTGTAATTAATATTGAGGTAAATAAACAAGCTCTCAATTATTTAAAAATTCAGGGTCACACGCCTGTGTTGGAGAGAATATTTCAATGTCGACTTCGTTCACAATATTCGTTGGTGTCCTCCGAAAATACACGATAACCAAGGCTGATAAAGCTGAAATATTGGGAATGAAGGAAACATTTGGCTTTGTTAATGGACCTGGATCATTTCACATTAGTGTTTTTGAACGATGATTAGAATTAGAACCAACATTATGCGACACGACTCATCAATGCACCACCGTGAAGATCATTGCACTTGTCTATGCAGTGTAAGTATATGTACCACCACTAAATAGTTCCCCAATCTCCATTGACTGACCGACGCGACGTTACCAGCCCCTATTACTGAGTGTGCACTATCTATAATACTGTACTTTACTCTGACTTTACTCAAAAATATGTGCTAAATATTCATTTCACTTCATTTTTATTTTATTTTAATTTTTTAAATTTTATGCGGATGACTGACATTCCGCCTGTATGCTCATTACTGTTAGTATTGCCAGAAAACATCGTGTTTCTCACAAAGTTGATTTTCTGAAAATGTTTTACTATATTTATATACTTGTATGCTGTTATATTGTGTAATATAATGTATGCAATAAAGAAATAACAGTATTCTATCTATATGATTGTATGTATGTATGTATGTATGTATTTATTATTCGAACATAGGCAGCGCCCGCCCGAAACATCTGAGAGTTATACAATTAC
>JAQFYC010005053.1:0-15365 GCA_034694165.1 Tomocerus mixtus | reverse complement strand
AATAATAGTCATTTAAGAAAAGCCGCAAAATTATAATGTGTAGTAATATATTAAGCTGTGAAAACAATACTAAATATTAAGCATGCGAATACAATCATGCCTCCAGTCACAGGATTTATTTCGAAATGTGGGCCATTACATCATGTTGGACTCAGGTAAAGAAAACAATACGTAATAGGTTTAGAACGTTTAGGAGTTGACATGCTAAAAGCACTTAATTATATTATTACGTTGTGTTTACAACAAAGGACGTTATGAAATAAATATTACTACATTACATATTAGAGTGACTACAAAAGAAGAGATATCGTAATGTTAATTGTATACCTACACAGTAATTCCTTGGTAGAAACTAAGAACTGTAGAATTTTTTAGTGGAAAAAACAATCCAACAACAAATTTATATTACAAAGGCTTCACCTCCCGTTTAATAATTTTGTAACGATGGAACAAATAAATGCCGTAAGTTGGCTTGATATGGGCAGTGTGTGGCCAGCCTCGGTAAATGGATATAATATTATGGTAAGATTATCTTAGCCACACATCCACATGTGGAGATATAACTCGGTAGGTATATTACAGGGTAGGTATATTATAAGGTAGGTTTATATTACATATTTACAGGTCTCGAGTAAAGGTAATTAAGTAATTAGAATGGATAAGGTCTTATACTGTAAATGAGGTTTATTGAGATAGTAGTGCCGTGAGTCAAAACATTGAAGAACACAAAAAATATTGAAGCTGACACTGGAATGGAGTGCCCCATTCAAGTTCAGTTGGCATATCAGCTCGCCAAGTGTGAAGCTTTACTCATTTGTGTTCGGCTACTCATTTTACGTGTTTCATGTTATCCATGAAACACCACTATGTTACACTAGGGAAATTAATGTACAATTCTGGCCCTAATTCAACTAGCATTTATAAATGGAATTGAAATTCAATTTCTACAAAAATGGTTCATAGCATTATCTAGGACATTTGCAGGCCAAAATTAATTGTTTTGAATTTTTAGTGAGTTTTCACTCAATGAGACAGTACGCATGCAAATAATACTGAGAATGTTCGCCAAAAGCTCAATTTAACTATTCTATCCCCTACTGTTCCCTATTTTAATTTTGTTTAAAATATTTCACATTAAATTAACTCTGTATATAAATTGCCTTGCGAAAGAAATTGGTTTGCAACTAGGGAGCAAGGATAAACGTTGCCTTCGGTGCTTGAAAAACAGAACAAAAGAATGTACTGAATTTGATGGCACTTAAAAAGAATCAATCGCTACCTGAGTGCATTAGCTATGTATTATGTATTACAAATTTATTTCATTTTTCACCAAGTTTATTTTTTTAACCATCGCATGCATTACATATGTAATATAAAGTCTCGGCTTGGTGTGCCCCTGTATGTTTTACAATCTTTACAATCCTTATTGATTAAAACTTCGATAGTCATGAGACATGATTAATGTATAATTTAGTAAATCTCATAGAGGAAAAATGCAGTACACTATTTGTGGAACCATCACTGTCAATAAGAAAAGCAACAACAGGAAATTCCTCTTCCTGTCTTACGCCTGGTTTATACTCCAAGAAAATGAAGTTATCAAAGAAGGATAACGTCACTTTTGTCATTTACACTTTAACGATTGTAGAATAAAAAGGGAATTTTTTCACTTTTCGAGTAATTGAACTATTTCAATAACGGGAAAAGTGAAGATCTTCACTTTAGCGTAAAAATAACTTCCCGAATCTTGAAACTATAAATCCAAAAGGTGAAATTTTTCACTATAACTTCCTCTTCACTTCACTTTTTTGGAGTATAAACTAAGCCTTAAGTATCACTACATGCCTTTTGTATTGCCGTTGCTTTATAAGCATAATAAATGCTGCTAAATAATAAATGAAGTGATGGCTAAACACAAGTTTTTGCCCGTACCTATCCACTTGTCTCACGTAAGGTAACATTTTTCATCACCTCCGTTTAAAGGGTGGTTGAATAATATTTTGAAGTATACTTATAATATAACTTATTGATCGAGAGAGTATCACTATAGATCTCTTACAAAGTCTATAGTATACTCGTCACATTGTATACATGACATACGTCACTGAATTATTAATATAAAAACTATTATAAATGGACATACACGAAAGTTTTATTTATCAACTTACACAAGTAAAAGTATTTGAACAAAATCGACTTGAGCTATGTACGAAAAGTTTATTGATTTGATTGAATTACTTAGGTAGTTTGAGTTAAAATGACGTATTAAGGGATAATATATTGTGAAAAATGCGACGTTAGCTGGGTACGCACTGTATAGTGAATATAATGTTCATTGCACCCCACTATTTCACCATTGCATGACCTCCTATAAATTAAAATATATTATTTGTTGTCAATTGAAAGTATTTTTACTCAATTGGAAGATTCATTATTGCAGTGAACAATGTTCACGTAAAACGAGTATTTATTATACATTTTGTAGACAAAGGGAAACATTAAGGAAAGACTTAACATGGGGTCCAGTGTTGTAATAGAATTTATTGACCAATATTTCAATAAATATAACGAAAAAATTTGGTTGACCGTACTTGAGTGGTGTCCTAACAAGAAGAGTTTTAAGGTATCTTCTCGAAAAATGAAATTTGTTTGGTGTTTCACATTGAATTTACTAGTGCTGTTTATCAACATGGCTTTCATTAGAGAACTTCTGTGGCAAATATTTGTGCCAACTTTACAGACAGCATTCGTTTTCTCGTTCATAACATTCACAGTTGTGTTATCAACATCTTTATATATTAACGGAGTTTTACACAGCTACGGCAGATTAAATCGCTTTATTTGTCTTACAAAAGATATACTTTCTATTGACGCGGAATGCACAGGTACGGCCACTTGCTGCCATTTTCTATATTACATATCTATTTGCATTTTAAAGGTAATTAAACATTAAACTAAGGTATCTATTAATTAATTTATAAGAATATAGTAACATAGTAAGTATATGTTCTATATATTTGGTTTTGTTTTTTGCACAGAGAAATACTTGGATCGTACCAAGAAGATAATATTGATAAGAAAAATGAAGATATTTATAAAAGTCGTAAAAATACTTGTTGGAATGGCCTTCCTTATATCAATATTTTTCGGATTGAATTTTGCTTTGGTTAAATACTCACCAACGGTTTACTTACTGGAGACTTATTTGTCATTTGTCGATTGCCTTGCCTTGCGATTATTATTAATTCCTGTTTTTACATATGTTGCATGTTTTTGCTGGTTTCCTGTATTACTGCCTTTATTTTCGGTGACATATTACAGTCTTACAGTTATCTTTCGGCTACAGCTTCTAAAAGATGGATGGGACAGCAACAATGCGGTATTAAATGAAAAAACACATTCATTCAAAAATAATCCCCACTCTGCCTTGAACATGTATCGGATGCTGCAAATTGTGCACAGAGACATTGACTATTCATTTGGACGGCCAGTAACCCCTTGCTTATTAATGGCAAATGCTCTCCTCACTATCCTTTGTACCTTCGCTGCATTTAAAATGCAGAAAATAATTCCCATGCCAATATATGCCCTTTTACCTTTAATGGATGTCATCGTAATTTTGCTTGGATTTATAACAATACCGGCTAGTGTACTGATTAGCACGAAATCGCAGAATTGTATAGCTAGTTGGACAAGCCAATGTGACAAAATAATAAGACGAGAAGTGAAAAGCTGTCGTAATATTGAATTTTTTGTTGGATCTTTCTTCCCACTTAAAAATTCAACAGTACTCACATACTACCAGGGAATCACCTTGTATACAATTAACCTTATGATGTCCGTACCTTTGTAATTTCTGCTAAATACTTATGCGTAAGATTCCAATATGTACTATATTTTAGTCCGAGGGATAGATGTTATTATAGCTACACTATCACTACTATTTTTTACTTTTGGGAACATATTATAGTTTATAAATAGTTGCCCTGTACATACATAACATTATTAAATCTATCCATATTTGAACTCTTATATCTGTAGCGGATATTGCATAATATAGCACTGCTTGTTTCAAAGACAAATATAATAATTTGTTGATCATTTCGGTTCTTAACACATTATAGTAATTAATTTTTACAAAACAGATTTAAGTCGAAGTTTAATTCTAATGAAGGGAAGTCGAAATCATGTTGTATAACAATATAATATGCTTTAGGTATAAGTAGATATATAATATAATTATAATGAAGGTTTATTGTGTATCGATTTATTTAATTATTCTTTATTGAAAGCTATTGTTATATTTTGATATTCAGAAATAAAGATAAACTCTTATATAGCGGATATTGCATGTAGCACTGCTTGTTTCCAAGACCGTTTTTATTAAATACGCACATTTTAATATAATAATTTGTTGATCATTTCGATTATTAACACATTATAGTAATTAATTTTCACAAAAATGCTTTAAGCGGTGAAATCGAAATCATATTGTTCAATATAACAATATACTTTAGGTATAAGTAGATATAGTATAATAACAAAGGTTTATTGTGTATCGATTTATTTAATAATTCATATTTATTTATTGAAAGTTATTGTTATATTTTGATATTGAGAAATAAAGAAGGAAATCCTACAACAACTTGCACTTTGATATTTGTAATTCTTGCATCCGCAACCAACATTTATTAGCATTCTTTGTACCTCCCAGTTAAATAATTTCGAAGTCACTATAGAATAGTTAAATAGCATATGTAATTATTTGAGGAAGTAAACTCAAAGTAATGTTGATTGTATGTACAAGTAAGAGACATGCAACTGAATTAATACATAGTCTTAGATAAGCTACTTTTGATAATCAATTGCATGACTTTTGGTGCTCTTCCTTGTTTTAGTATATTTCAGCACTACCAAAATAATAAAGTTAGGCTAGTTCGTTAGTAATATATGCTCGTAATAAGCGTTAGAGCATCGATTTCTAGGTAATAATTTAGCTTTGGTATTGGAAACTGTTTACCAAACATAATAATTATTTTTAACTTAATATATTTAAGGCGTACCTACATTCTACTGGTTGGGCTTCGGCTTCATATTGGTGATACGCTTTTCATTAAAGCTGTGACAGTATTTTACTTATTTGTGACAGAAATAAGTTTTCAATTTTAGATTAAAAGGAACTTGATTAGTTTAAAGCAAGCGCGATTTTTCACTTTTTCAACTGAGCGAATATGTCATATTATTATGGAATTACTATTAAGATAACAAAACTAGATAAAAAAATTACAATTATTTATTATACTTCAGATTACCAATTCTTTGTGGACACATACAATCTGAGTTACTAAGTACCTATGCGTTTATATTTGCCTATGTAAATTTGTTGCATTGTTTGCCATCGTTTGAGACAACAGTATAAAATAAATTAGTCCATGCTAATAAAAATATGCATAATATTTTGCCTTTATTAACTCAATTATAACAGATACAAAATCTATCAAAATTTTGTTACAGCTATACAGGTAAGAACTTATTAAACAGTAATTATATAACTTAGCTTACCTACTGATATGTGTAATTTTACTAAGTTTGGCTACTCATTTTACGTGTTTCATGTTTACACTATTCACTATAGGGAAATTAATGAACAATTCTGGCCCTAATTCAACCAGAATTTATTAATGGATTCTTTTCCTCCACAAAATGGTTCAAAGCATTAGCTAGGACATTAGTTTGCGACGAAAATTAATTGTTTTGAATCTTTCGTGCGTTTTTGACAGTACGCATGCAAACAATATTGAGAATCGCCTCCTGAGTATGCATTAGCTATAGGTATTATATATGTATATGTATCGGCAATTTATTTCATTTTCCACCAAGTTTAATTTTTTAACTCGTACGCATAACATGGCATGTAATACTATAAGGTCTTGGTGTCTGGTAGGTTTTACAATCTTTACTGTTAATACTTCGATAGTCCTGAGGCTAATCGTGTGATTTATAAATAATTTTAAACAATACAATAATTTAGTAAATGTCATAATGAAAAAATACAGTACATACACTATTTACGAAACCATCGATGTCAATAAGTAAAGCAACATCAGGAAATTCCACTTCCTGTCTTAAGTACATGCTTTTTGCCTTGCCCTTGTTTTATAAGCATAATAAATACTAAATAATAAATGAAGTGATGGCTAAACACAAGTTTTAGTCCGTACCTATTCACGTGTGTCAAGTAAGGTAACTTTTTTTCATCACCGCCGTTTAAAGCTTGCGGTGGTTGAATAATATTTTGAAGTATACTTATTCATTTAACTTATTGATCGAGAGCATCACTGTAGATTTCGTACAATGTCTGTATTGTACCTGTCACATTGTATACATGGCCTACGTCACTGAATTATTAATATAGAAACCATTATAATATAAATGGACATACACGAAAGTTCAACTTACACAAGCAAAAGTATGTGAACAAAGTCAACTTGAGCTATGTGCGAAAAGTTTATTGATTTGATTGATTTACTGGAACCTAAATACTACATTCCTATTATTTAGACATAGTAATGATTAAATTATTAACTTGAAAGAATGATATCAAATAGTACATACACACGGCATACCTTCTTTTTAGAGTAGCAATCTATATGCATTCCAGATTCCAGACATTTTTTGTATGCATAATATCATGTCCGTCTGGGCTTTGTAGTGTATAGGGCAGCCGAAACTTAAGAAAAATTACTTTAGCTTTTGTCAAGAATTTCAAAAATGCAAATTGTAGTAGCTTTTTAACAATGAAAAATATATATTTGCCCCAGACGAAAAAATTAACAACACCACGTTGTTTACATGTAGAAATTTAAATTAATTAGGTAATTAGGTTTGTATTATGTATATACGATATGAGCCACACAAAATATACACGCTCTTTTTATCAACCGATAAAATTAATATTTATTGCAATTCTCTTACATTTCAATATTAACATTCAAATTCAAAATTAATGCTTTCTTGTTTAAATATTTAGTTCTACTTTAAGAACGCAATGGAACAACCTTCGTTCTTGTGAATCTAAAAGATGTTAAACAGAATTTAATTTTTGCCAAAATGTGTATAAATTCAATACATTTCCTCTGGAAAAATATTAAACCGTTCTTCAAATTTAGGATGCAAACCTTAAGGCTTTCACCGAGACAGACCAAAGCCGATACAATTAGTAGCACCCCACAAATGGCAAAAATGGTGGAAAACTTTTCACGTAGATTGATGACCATTAAGTCATCACCCTGATAGTTAATTTTTTCTATTTCTCTGTTATAACCATAATATTCGCAACGGTGCATAAATGAAACAATTTCATTTATGATTCCAGATTCAAGAGCTCTGGAAAACCGTTTATAAATTTTCTCACTAGAGCATCCACCCATTAAAATTTCCTGTCCCTCCTCTCTTGTAGGATTCTTAGCCACATTAGTTGCAAAATTTGGTTTCCCTAACTTCGATCTCAAAACGTATTCACTGACAAATGAAGATGGAACCACTATAAATATATTCTTCTCTTTATAAAACGCAAATAATATTTTATGTAAACGATCTGCTGGCATATTATTTAATGAGTTGCGGATGAAGTCATCTGGAAGCCAGTTAGGCAATTTTCCAGCTGCCCATTTAATATATGTCTCCACAATTGAAGTATGTTTCTCGTCTAATACTAGTCGAGAATTGGGTAGTTCTATGGAAAAGTATCTATTTGTGAAGCTCTGTAAATATAATTGTGCTTTGATCATACTTTTTATAATCTGCGTGACGGAATACTGCCTATAATCAACATAAACCATGCTTTCATTCAATTTACTAGCTAGCTTTGGATTTTGGAATTTCGTGTGTACCCAGCTATCAATTTCTGTGTAAACATTTTCAATATAATCCTTCTCTGTATACATATACTTATACCCACTTTCAAGCACGTCTTCGAGGTCTTCCAAAATAATATCTTTCAAGGGTGCTGTGACTTCCATGGTTATATGCGCATCGTACCACATGCGAAAGAAAAAGAAGCAAATTAAAAGAATAGAAATCAATTTGCTTCTCATTGGAATGAAATCTAAGCAAACGACCAATATAAATGCGTGCACTATTGCTAACAGAATTTCTCTAACTACAACCAGTATGCCATTACGGGAAGTTAGGAGTCGATTTTCTTTTGACTTCCGATATAAATGAATAACAACTGGTAAATATAAAACGAAAATATAAACCCATACTATAAATCCAAAGGAATCCTTTATCCAGAATAGGATAGATGATGTTTCCCTTAACCCCTTACTTCCCACATAAATAATTTTCATTTGAGAAACTCCGAAGGGCACGACCCGCATTTTGGCTCCGATATTTTCATTGTAGTCTGAGCGTTTGTAGAAAAATATTGTACCACAACTTCTCCAATCCTCCTTAAACACAAAACTGATATTTTTGGGTAATATATTTAATATTAGTGTTTCCGTTACTTCACATCTGTCTCCTTCTGCATACACACGCCTGTATACATTTATGTAATGATACATTGAAACAGTGCAATATTCCTTGACTTTTTTTCTTACTTCTAACCTACCAATGCTATCTTCTAGTATAATTACCCGTTTTTGGGATGATAATATTCGGTTTGCCTCGTTTAAAAAATCTTGATGTAGTTGATGGAAACCGATTTGATAATATCCCCCAGAAAAAATCCACGCCTCTAATGTAAGCGTCGTTTTATATTCGGGATCAGTTACAGTAATCATGTAAAATGCTGTACCAAGTTTTACTAAAATCCCATTGTAGTGAGGGGACACATGATCAAGTTCGAAGAACATATACGTGTTTTCATAAATGTCATCTCTAATCACATCAGAGACGGTTTCCGACAAATCAAGTTGGAAAACTAAATTTAAAGAGCACGATGACCTCTTCACCAATAGTTCATCGTTGTTCATTGTATGAACAAGTTCTTTCGTGAGATAGATTATCCAAAGCTGTAGAAATTGATGTTCGGCAATAATATCATCAAGGTAGGTCTCTGAAATGTGTCCTTCGTTGATGGCCACGCGGAAATCACAATGTTGATATCCACTAAGATCAACAATGGAATCTTCAGTGTTTACTTTGGTACAAGTAATAGAAATTATGAATAAGAACTTTAAGGTTGACAAATCAACACACCTCATGTTGAGACAAAAATACAGGTACCTACAAATGATATATAATAGTCAAATAGATAGTCAAAATTTTTAATTGCCTGCATATATATAGATTGGTTATATAGTTACTGTTAATAACTTCTTATCTGTATAGGTGTAACAAAGTTTTGATAGATTTTGTATATGTTATAATTGGGTTGTTGAATGCAAAATATTATAAATATTTTTATTAGTATGGACTAATTTATTTTATACTCTGTAGTCTCAAATGATGGCAAACAATGCAATAAATTTACATAGACAAATATAAACGCATAGGTACTTAGTAACTCAAGTTGTATGTGTCCACAAAAAATTGGTAATCTGAAACATAATAAATAATTGTAATTTTTTTATCTACTTAATTTTGTTATCTTAATTGTAATTCTATAATAATATGACGTATTCGCTCAGTTGAAAAAGTGAATAATCGCGCTTCCTTTAATTTAATCAAGTTCCTTTTAATCTAAAATTGAAAATATATTTCTGTGTCACAAATAAGTAAAATACTGTCACAGCTTTAATGAAAAGCGTATCACCAAAATAAAGCCGAAGCCCAACCAGTAGAATGCATATATCTGTACGTCTTAAATATGTTAAGTTAAAAATAATTATTATGTTTGGTGAACAGTTTCCAATACCAACGCTAAATTATTACCTACAAATCGATGCTCTAACGCTTAATACTTACACGTGCATATATTACTACCGAACTTTATTATTTTGACATGCGGAAATACTAAAACGAAAAGTCATGCAATTGATTATCAAAAGTAGCTTATCTAAGACTATGTATTAACTCAATTGCATGTCTCTTACTTGTATAATCAACATTACTTTGAGTTCACTTCCTCAAATATTTACATATACTATTTAACTATTCTATAGTGACTTCGCAATTATTTAACTAGGCGGTACAAAGAATGCTAATAACATTTGTAGGCAGTTCACTTACTGTGCGTGTGTGAAAACATTATATTCATATGCATTATGACAGAAAAATTAATGGGCACGCTTACATATTATATAATTTCAAAAGATTTATTGGATATCATACATAGCACGAAAATCCCAGTTGTACACGACAATGGAAATATCAGTTAATTATTTTGTTCGGTAAAGGAATTTACGCTTAAAATTAATATGGGGGTGGTTTTACCATTTTAAAGGTTCCCTTTTCTTCTTCCATTAGCGTACTCGTAATTTCAGACACGTAGCATTTAGGACTAATTTAGGGATATATGCAATTTATCTACTCCGATGAACCAGCAGATACATAGTTAAGAACACGACTAGCAACACGCCAAAGGTGCAATTTGCCAGAAATTGATTCATCAATGATGGAAGCACTGAAATATAATAATAGTGACACATTAATAATAAAAATGTGTGAGTAATATGTACATAATAATATAAATTGAATTATTAGGTATGAAATGATTGATTGATGATTTAATGATTCAAAAACACTTATTGTGTACTTACTAAAATCGAAATTGAGTTGAATGTGCTTGACGCGGTGGTTTCCATATAAGGGAGACTCCTTGAGCGTATTTGACATTTTTTGTAAAAGGCACACAAAATCTGGTTACATACCACGAACTCTGTAGACGCGTAAAAAGTACAATACAGTGTAATAAAAAGTTGGATATTTAATTAGAATTGAATTAGAAAATATTTAATCAGTATAAGTACATTATCGGCTTTATTGAAACAGCATTGCGGATTAGAACAGCTTCTTGGAAAATCCCCTCTCAAAAAATATCCGAATGGTTGACCTTCTATAGCATTTCTTCCTTCATCGGTGACTTTCACTTCCTTTGCTACAATTACAAAGTCCCGTAGCAGATCTTTAACACGTGGTTTTCGAAATACTTGAACTGGCAAAAATATAGTATTAAAAGAATAGGATTAATTGCGGGTATTTAATTGCAGTATATAATATACTTATAAGGGTATTGCTCATAAAGACAATTTTTATGAATATCCTAGCAGCGTTGTCAATAATTCTCTCTACATAATATGTATAAATTAAGTGGATACCTGTAATTTCCGTCCTAAAAGCTGTAGAACTTACATTCACTTTAGCTTCATTCATTGAATTTATTGTTATTTTCAGCTGGAAAGGACATGAGTGACCACTCGTGACAGGTTTGTGTTTAATAGTTCGTGTAGAATTGAAAAACGCAGGTAGAGTGGAACAGTAATTCCAAATTCCTATTTTTTGGTAAAATTCCCCTGACTCTGAATTGTTCTCTTCTGAGGGACACTCATTAGCCAGTACTGAAAACTTCATTAGAATATGAAAGAAAAGGCTAAATATTAAAAATACAAAATGTTGTGGTGTAATATAATTCATAACTGACGAGATGATGAGGTGTTCATTTTGTTTTCTGTAGGATGAAAAGTTGCATGTTATTTTACGTAGCATCAAATATATATAGGCCATGGATCAATGACTTTTACTACAATGAACAATGGAGTAACAATGCATATAATCAAAACAATGCGTACTGTTATTAGCCAATATCATATGTACATATATAATACACTTCCCATTACACTCTTAATTGTAAACAAAAAATTACGCTTTAATACTATATCGTACTAGCGCGTGATTTTTTGTTTATATATTATCAAAAATAATATTTATTTTAATTAAGAGTAATACTTTTCTCGTTGCATTTTATTTTTTATTCTGTGATTTTACTTAGACAAAAGCTAAAATTAATTAGACTTTTAGCAGTGGCAGCTTAATTGACAATTGATTTTACCAACTGCTTATTGATATTAACCAAGGAACTTAATTATTGAGTACCAAATGTTATATTACAAACGGACTGAGTGTATATATTTTAAAGCTGTAAGTACTTAATTAAGATCCTAATTGTGCGATTGATGCAACACGGAGCAAAAAAGGAGTACAAGCTCTGACATTTTCATGAATATATTTCATTTACACCATTCAAGTAATTTTCAAGTACATATCAAATATACCACGATTGCAAATATATTATTGGATACAGTATACTTGGATTAATAATTATTAAAGAACATGAATTAGTGACCAAAACAGGGTAATTACATCACAGCAATCCTTTGCTCTCTTCTATTTCACGAATTAGCTTCATCGATGTCACGTATTCCGCATAACGAAGTTCGACATACCTATAAATGAGCGAAGAAAAATATTATTATTATATGAATACTTCAAATTCAATACAGTTAGAACCAATATCTGCAAGAATTTTGCGTTCCTGGCCAACTTAGTATTTTAAAACAGATTAAAAGCATAAATAGAATAATAGTTATGCTTACCCAGGAAAATCAAAATCTACGTCAGAATATTCTGCTTGACAGATACTCCAAAGAATCCATAGTAAATGGGAAAGGGGTTCGCAGAGCAAGGCCCAGTATTCAAAGGTAACTGGAGTGAACATTCTTCCAATATTTAAATGACGAAGGTATTCAGATATCCACTTTAATCGGAATTCCTTATCAGGACATTGTGAAAAGTCAGCGTTATCGAGACCTAAAATATACACCTTAATGTAATTTTTCTAAAATCCGATGTCTATTGCGTTTACTGTTCTACTATGTACTTAATGTAGACTTATGTAGTTCATCAAAAATCAAAAAGTATTATAAAATAAGTTTCCACCTCCAAACTCCATGAAATGATTGGCAACTTCAAATGGAGCATAATTCGGCATTGCATATTCATAGTCAATGAATGTTACTTTAGATTTTGCCTTGTCACAAATGATGTTTCGCATCTGTAGGTCATTGTGGCAAAACGTTACTGGCATCCCTTTGGACTCCAGCAGAGTTTCTATTTCTACTATTGCATTAGTGCCCCATTCTTCGGTCACTCCAAAACTTTCCATCCTAAAACATAATGTATTGATTTTCATGAATTTAATATATAAGTGAAAATTGAAAGCATATTATGAAGCATTATATTTAATATAGATACTTTTCAAATCAGGTTAACTGGATACATGTTTATTATTACAAGATTTATTGTGCTTTGGCTTAAACATATACTTACTTTTCCTTTAGAGACTTGTTTGTTCTTAGTATATCCTTGCCAATGGTGTGCAACTCCCTGAGCTTGTTAAACATAAGGGACACTGGCTTCCCCTCAAGGTTAGGAATATTTGAATGCATTTTTGCCATTGCAGCTGCCACGCTTGGAAATACTTTGGGATCTCGGCAAGATTCCATATCCAGCATTTCTCCAGGAACGAATTCGTAGCAAATTCCATTATTAAAAGCTGCATAAAATTGAGGTCCACCGTTTTTCTCATGACAAAGCTAGTTATATGAATTTTGAAGGTAAATTATATTATAAATACTATAATATGTTCAGTGGTATATTAGGTTATTATCACAAAAACAATTAATTACTGCAAACATAACATTTGTAATATTATGCGTAACTAATGGTTTATCAAAAAATGTATGGCGAACTTCAGTAGACTCTCGAGGAATAAATAAAAATATTTACCACCATAGTCTTGATTTCATCCCCACGGTTGATATACAAATCTGTATTGGGACCATACGTTTTAACAATCACCATATCGTTACGATTATCATTTTCATAAAATCCAACAAGCTTGTTCATCAACCCATCTGAAAATACCTGTTTTAAAATAACATTTGTCATGGTTGCACTAATACTTGTCAGCTTGTCTGATTTAAGTAAACTATTTCTGCTGTTCAGTCATATATTATAATTACCTTATGGTTTATGTTGGAAATCCAAACTGGCCGAACAATCTTGAGGATTTGAAGACAATCTGGAATTAAGTTATCCACCCGGACAGTTACATCAACTTTTTGGTAGGCTGGCATTTTCTAAGATAACACCTATTTAAATGGGTTTACAAACTGATGAAAAATAAATACAGATACTATATGCGTAATATTCAAAAAAACTATATTATTACTTAAATTAATTGATTACCTTTTGTAATATTAAGCGAAGTAAATAGTTAGAATATCTAATCTTGTTAATATGCTCTCTAATGTAGAATTAGAAAAAAAGAGAGCTGAGAATTAAATGAGATGTCCAGTGTAATGTGTACAAATGTATACTTAAATGTGATTGCATTGATAATGACCTTGTACACTACTATCGCGTATCAGAGTTTAGAGTAGGTTTTCTGGAAGTACAATGTATAAGTATACTGACATCATTAAAAGTGCATGTTCAATACCTAAATTAATTACACATATTAGTACAAGCTGAACGCTATAATAAGGATATATTAGTATAGCACATACTTTTACATGACATTGATATTAGCCTACTGGCACATATAAGAAACTGTTATGTATTTTAGCATATTTAAACTGTATAAAGTCCTTGGACTGTTTAAATACATGAAACTATGTAGTCTGTCTGTCGCCCTTTGTCTGTTTAAAATAGATTTTAATGTGCATAAATAAAACCCCATAAGTGTTCACAATTCACAACAATTTTAGTAAAATAGTGTTTGATTACATTTACAGAAGGATACTAAAAATGGTTCATTATTAATTTCACAACTAAATGACTTTAGGAAAACAAATTGTACCTGCTCAATTGAGCGTAGAATGAGCAATTTTATCAATTCAATTGTATACTCACTGTGCTCATACATATTTTAAGGCTGTAAGTACTTAATTAAGATGTTAATTGTGCGATTGATGCAACACGGAGCAAAAAAGGAGTACAAGTTCTAACATTTTCATGAATCTAGTTCGTTTACACCATTCAAGTAATTTTCAACCATACCACGATTACAAATATATTATTGGATACAGCAAACTTGGATTAATAATTATTAAAGAACATAAATTAGTGACCAAAACAGGGTAATTACATCACAGCAATCCTTTGCTCTCTTCTATTTCACGAATTAGTTTCATCGATCTCACGTATTCCGCATAACGAAGTTCGACATGTCTATAACCAGTGAAGAAAAGTTTCATTAATATATGAATAATTTCAACTCAATAAGGGTAGAGGCATTTTCTGCAAGAATTTTGCGTTCCTGGCCAGCTTAACATTTTAAAACAGATTAAAAGAATAATAATAATATTTACCCCGCAAAATCATAATCTACGTCAGAATATTCTGCTTGACAGATACAC
>JAQFYC010005052.1:0-15365 GCA_034694165.1 Tomocerus mixtus | reverse complement strand
TGTAAGTAGTTGTCGATGTTGAGCTGAACAGCTAAACTGAAGAAGATACAATACATAAGAGAGTCCCTATAGGAATTCACGATTAGAAAAAGTGTTGGGCGGAAACGACGACCTACAAAGAAATTCGCACGTTTCTCTTTCTGTACGAAGAAGTAGCTAACTCATAATGCACTGTGCACTTTAGTTTCAGTTGGTCACAATCACAAACAATTATGTGATTTTCCAGTTGATCTGTCAATCATTTTTTGCAATTCTGCGTTGTTGTGTATGTTCTGTAGCATTATATTGCTTAGCTAATGAACGGGGATGTACTACAACATTCTGTCGAAATCGACAAAATTAAATCACAGTTCTTTATGACTGGAGGCGACTGTGTAATGCAACAGGTCAAGAAAAGTTTTCATTTTTCACTTGAAGGAATAATTAACTATAGCGCGACTACGCCAACAAATAAAATCTTATTATGTGATTGCAATTAATTATTTCCTTGCAATACATAATATTTTATGTAGCAGGAGAAGACAGGAGGCAGTCAGTTCCTTTTTATCTGTAGTGCCTATAGCAAGTTAATATTTCATGTCCATTTTGTATCATAAGACATGTAGGTGTATATTTCATAGTCAATGCACCTAAATTAACATGGTTGTTATTTAACAGTAGTAAAATAGTACTACGACTATAAGTAAGCGTAGGTAGTAGGCACTGCAATTGCAATTTACAATTTGCAATATCATTAATGAAATTAACACATATAGTAATTACATTCGTGAGGGTACCTTTATGAACAATGCCTAAAGATTAATTGGTGTAGTGTATGGGACACTGCTTATTAGAATGAAAAATGATGAGGTTAGTAATTGTATAATGCATTTGAGAAGTAGTTCGATGATAGTGCATCTATTAATATTTACGTATATGTACAAGGATTCAAAAATAAGAGAACGTTGTCGTTGTCCACTAGTATTTGTTATATTAGGAATTATGAAGTGAATTGAAGTGAAGAGTGAGTGAGTGGTATTTGAATAGATTTTGCGAGGGCTATTAACAAGAGATCGCAACCTCAAAGCTTAAGGTAGTACGTAGGAAGAAACAGAAAGGATAATTTTGGCAGATCCTTAGTTACTCACTCACTCACTTACGTAAGGGTCATGAAATGCGGTGGACAGTGAAGATACGTATCAGAGAAATAGTGAAGGACACGATGAACAGACGAACGTAAACATGAAAGAGATTTGTGAATAGTTTTCTATAGGAGTAGTTCCTTCAGGTAGGTAACTACAATAAGATTACATATATTATTATTCGCGAGAGGAAATGCTGTTGTTATATATTACGATCGTTATATTATAATGTGTACATATAACTATTATTGCCTGTTACTGTTGTTTATAATTGCATTGCATGCGAATTCGAATGTTTCAGTGACTCGACTTGACTTGACTTTACTAGAGTTGAATTGACTCAGTATATTTTTGCAATTATAGTTATAGTACACTATAAGGATAGCATAGCATAGGACGTCACATACAAAAACGCTGGCCTTGCTCACTTGAAAATTTCGAGGCTGATGGCCTAAATGGTTCTCTTTCTGCTCTGATCTACTACAAGAACAAAATTGCGTGGGCCGCTCACTACACACAAAAATGCAATTCTATCTTTGTCTTTTCCGTGTGCGGGTTAGGCTAGTTTAGTTTAGTTTGGTAGCCGTTGTTGCTGTTTGTTCTGTTATTCTGGGGAGACACCTCCAATTCTTTGCCAATTTAAGTTTGTCGACAGGACAGAGCTCAGTCAACCTTTCCTTCTTTGTAGAATCACCTTTACAGATATAGAGCTATAGTCCATAGTCATTTTTTGATGTCTCAACCAAGAGAGTGCTTACAATGGTGAACCATTTATGTAAGTTGTATGTACGATATTCTTAGCATCCAAATAAAACGTCAGCAATAACTTCACCTCTCCTTTCTTCAATGATCCTCATCATCTTGCTGGCCCAGATATTGACATTCAATGGGACCAGCCTGCCTGGAAGACGTAGGTGTTTTAGTTGACTAACTTATGGGCGCCCCTCCTCTCCTTATTCTCTATTTATGATAATTATTCATTAAGCATTCCCACAAATATGTACAGATACGATAAATACAAACATTCTCCATACACATTTCATAACACATTAGATACTGTATTATTAGCAGTAATAAAAGTCATCAACTTGTATTTCCTTGTATGTAAACATGTACTTGACGAGTTCCTACTGTATAATATAAATGTACTTATTTGTAAATATCCAGTATCACTAGGTAGGTATTTATTTCTCATGGAAATATAAATGCAAATTAGCAACAGGTTGGTGTTGGTGGAAACATAAACATTCAACAAAACAAAGTGTTGCAGATCAATCACAAATTAGATAATTTTTAACATAGGTATTACAGATAATTGCACTAAACATAGGGAATCAGGAATCAGTTTGATACGAACCTGAGGTTTCCCTCTAATAAACTGAAAATGAGTTTGATTAGCAGACAGGTAACTCCTTTCTGTACATAACCAACTGCCAGCTTTGCACGGATCTCACAAAACAGCACACCCACTCCAATATTATTACTCATCGTTAGTAATTGTTTCTCCAATGCAATGCTATCCAACAAAAAATTATACTCACTCGATACGTAATTGTAATACGGTTTGATGAGTTGTTTTATATTTCATAGATAAGCACAGCAATACAATACAAACTTGGTAGTAGAGATACTGATACGTTGTACACGCATGTATTACTGTACTGTGTAGCACCTATTATTTTGCATAAAATCAAATTGTAGAGGAAGGAGGTATTAGTTTGTGAAAAAACTGATAGGATACATTGTGCAGAATGAGACTTGAGTTGAGACTTGGGACCCGCATTGCAATTGCATTACTTTGTTTCCCGATTCAATAGTTTAACGCCCTCTCACTTACAGTGATACTGTAGACTTGTGATTAGGTGTGGATATTAAAGTTTGCATTTTCCATACACTTTGCAGTGATTTTAGTTATAAAATAAATGTATCCTATTTAGCTACCTTTGTGTTACATATTCTTTTGTTCATTCCATTTGAATTTGGGTTTCGGCAGATGAATATTCACATAATATGTAATTGTCTGTAGCATATTAGGTACGTATTTTTATTGAGGGAAATTAATTGAAGATTCGTAACTATAACTATAAGATGATGACGATGTAAAGTTGACCTGTTGAATTGCTAGACACCCTGTACTACAAAAATTGGCTACAGCAATAACCAGATGGGTTGAAATGGACAGATATTATTATATGCATTACCGACAATTGCTAGCATCTTTTATTTTTCAAGCTTTGTCTGTGTTTTTTATTGGGAGGCACATTTCTCTGTTTCTGCTTTTCGTTGCAATTTATTTAAGTACAATTTCAACTAGACGATAAGTAATAATATATATCATTGCCTCATCCTTTTCATCTTCTCTCTTAACTAAATATAAATATATCAACAGATCTACATAATACTACATAAGCACTATAGCTAACTAATTTGAGTGAGTGCTTTCCATCACTATCACTATCAATTGTTAATACAGAAAAAGGATACAGCAAGAATGTGTGTGCAAAATTAGCGTCGATGAATGTACTAGTTTTATTTGTTTCTTGTTGCTTTAAATATAAATAGTTCTATCTCTTGCAATAAAGCTAGTGTGTATAGACGCTTTGAAGTGCTAACTCTTAGCCAGTTCAATAAACATTGCACTGGTTGTCATTTTGTAAAAATTCTCATCTCATCCCTTGAGCAACCCTGAAGTTTTATTTTTTTGTATCCGATGGGGATTAAATACAGATATATGCACTAGATAGTTGTATGTAGACTTATAGATCAAAAGGAATGAAAGGATGCTGGGTGAGTTAAGTAGATTGAAAATGTTAGATAAGGCATAGTCATAGTGACGGGGTCTGATGAAGGAAGGCAGTGCAGTATGTAAGTAAATGTATGTAGTATGTACTTTACTGCGTAGACTAAAATTATCTGAACAAAAGAGCCGAGCGAGCAGGAGCAGACCACAGGACGTTTACTAAAGGCATTTAAAACACAGTGACTTTGACTTAAGCCAAAACTATGGGAATGACGGAGAGCGTAACGAAATCCAAAGAAAATAGCAATTCAAGAATACGTAATTAACAATGAGTCTTGTATTTAGTCTCTTATTAAGCTTAAGCTCCTGTATCAATGGGCTACTTGTTTACAATACAATGCAACCATAGTTGAATTATAGTTAGTATAGTTAGTGGGAATACAAGGCGTAAATAAAAAAGAATGGGACAGATGAACACAGAAAGATAGACAAGACAGACAGACATATAGAAAACGAAAGAGACTACTACTGAGATGCAACAGGTTGTTTATTTTTTGTTGATATACATTCATAACACACTAACTACAGAGTAAATGCTCCTTATGTAGTAGTAAATCATAATGGAGTGCCTGCTCTACTGTAGTGTTGAGTTTTATTATGACTAGAGCACTTATATGATATAATGTGTAGTAGTTTTGATTTGATAAGCCAGGGCGGAGAATTTAGCATTGTATTGTAGTAAGAAGGGTGTGGATAGTTTTGAGACGACAGTTTTTTGCTGTTATGAATTTGTTTGTAGTGCAGGAGTGAAGTAGTAAAGTGAAGCAAAGGCCCAGGCCAGTGAGTGATGTCAGTCTGAGCAGATATATGGGGCACATCCACTTTTTTAAGGTTACATTGAGTTGAAGAATGTATGTATGAATGTGATGTGATGTGGCGTGGGTTGGTGTATAGATAGATCAAAAGTAGAGAATAAGGCTGCGGGATGAAGGCCGACTGCACGAATAACAGTTTAAGATTCACCCACACATCGATTCCTTAATAATGACAAAAGGTCAATCATACTTATCCTTTAACCAAGTCAGTAGTACTGATAGTAGTAAAATTCTCTGGTGTTGTTGTTGTAAACGTTTTGTAGTGCAATTATTAGTTTAATGTCCAATATTGTATTGCCTATCCAAAATCCACGTCACATTCAATTTACTACTCCTATATATGAAGTATGAGTGATAACAATAATGCATTTTTTAAATTAACATGCTTCATGCTGCAGGAATGAATTGTATTACACTACACTACACTTATAGAGACAATTCTTATTTTTTGCTTCGAGATTCTCTATGTGTATAGGTAGGTATTACATTCACATTACATTACGTCACGTCACTTCAATTCACTTTTTATTTTATTTACATCCATCCAGACCAGAGCCAGCCCATCATTAACTATCTTCCCATACGTTACATTACATTAGCTTGATGTATTTCATTATTTCTGCCTAATCTCTCTAGTCAAGAATCATGAATACAATTGTGTAGCGTCAAGCGTGAATCATTTATAATATCTGGATATAGGGCTAATGCGAATGTCAAATAATATATCTAAATATGTCATGCTCTTGGCTTGGTCTTCTACATAGTTTAGGTGCCCCTGTGACTTTACATTGTTATTTAAATACTATGTGGGTTTCCTCTTTACGTTAGAACATAGTAATATTTCTTAAGCTACTACTTACTTAATGCATGTAGTACATATAGGTGCATTTACTAAAATAAAATAATAATATGGAGTAAAGCATATTAGTTAATGCAGAATAAAATGGTAGCATTGTATTAGAATATAATAGAGACATTTATACTTCCGTTCCCATGCAAATGTCACAGTTCCTTAACTGTATTGTCTGTTCTCATAATATTTAAGTGCTTTATAATGCGTAATATTTTTGTGATATAATGTTCTTATTCATGTTAATGTGATGATTTTAATGCTCCTCCTTAGATTTATGCTCAAAAGAAGACTGCTGCAGGACTGAAGCGGGAGATATTTTTTCTCAATCTCGAAGATGGGTACTTCGGGTGTCAAGTCAATGAATCAATAGACGTCCTTCAGCTCTTCGAGCTGTCAAAACTTTGCGATGGAGCACCCCAATGTTTCATGGCATCCGATGAGCTTCACAAAGAATTAAAGTGTACAGGTATGTAAAATAAACATTTGAATTAATTACAAAAATAATTAGATAGATTAGGTCATCATGAATCATGATTATCGAAAACTTCAATTTGTTTTTATTTATACACGTTATCAACCTCAGTAGGGAGAATTATCATAGAATCTCTGTCTGGAAATATCCAAAATTACATTGCTGGTTCATTAAGGAAAAGGTTCTCGGTAATTGTAGACCTACATAATATGCATTAAGTGTATTTACTATGCATGCGTCTCGTATTATGTATAAAATGTTTCTTTACGCACTTATCTTTTTTTCAAGTTTAAGCATTTAGTATTCTATAAACCGTTTGGTGCATTTACACGTGCTAGTGAATTGAATACAAATAATAATTACTTGAACAAAGTAAAATGTTGTAGTACTATATAATTTATCTGTACGGATACAATCATTGTGGCTTGGCATTGATTTTGATTTCATTGCACTACGGCTGCCCCTACATTTACTATTTAATAACCAAAGTCTGTATGCATTACAGACATAATTGTATCTATCTGATATTAAGCTGAAAAGAAGAGTAGCCAACAAAAATTTGCATAAATGTAGCAGATCCACTACAATTAACGTTTATATAGAGGCTGGACCTGTTTCCTTTGATTATTTAACTATGTATATGAGTAAAGCCTCATACATACAAAAGGGTAAGATAGTAATATATGAAGGAAGCAGATATATCTAATTTAATTGGTATTTAATTTGCATAGGTAGGTATACATAATATATACTGCACGCTCCTTAATAACATTACAATAGTAGGAAGATAACTTTTTGTCCAATTTTTATTGCGCTACATGCCTTTGTTTTATCAATTTATCAGAAGCTAGCTACATAAGAATTTTTAGTAGTAAAATAGTTACTACTTACTTTTTACTTATGTGAGCATCCATTAGCATTGAAAACCGTTTTGTCACTGAAAACATGTAATAGGCCGAATCCCTTGTGGGAATATTTGTTCAACATACAAGGAAGAACCAAAATCGTCATCTGGGAATTACAGTATTGAACTGAAACAAGTACACTATTGTAGCTTGACTATTAAATAAGCTTAACATGTGTCGAAGAAATAAAAGCTATCGGTTTTGGAGTTATCGAGTGAGAATACATTTTAATTGGCAAACATTTCCTTACAGACTTGTTCATAAATTGACGATTAGCATCCACAAAATCAGTGTCAGACTAGAAAACACTTGTTCTACGTTGAACCACACCATCAACCACCTAAACAGACAGGACATATTTGGTCCTGAGTGTCTAGTAAATACTCCCTTTGGAATAGAATCCCTAATAATAAGTATAAATCCTATATAGGCATGGTATGTGTAGTCTATGTAAGTATAAGTATGTAGACAGGTGCCTACTTATTTATTCCAAGTTGTTTTGTTTGCAGGAAAAAGAGTCATTAGCGCTAAGTCCCTATAGTTGAGCCAAAGAGCAGTAACCTAGAGCTATATTGTAATAATAATACCCATGTAGAAGATAATATACAACAGTTACAGATATAGTTAACAAGCACGGCAAATGTATAATTTGCCTATGATAATAAACAATTGCAATTCGTCCGTTGCCTTCAGTTGAGAGTTTCGCTTTATAGCAAAATGAAATCACCAAACTTAATTTGAATATCATGTACCTACTGATGCTAAGATGTTTAAGTCGTGCAAATAAATATTCAGTTTTCGTTTTCGTACTAATAAATTAAAGGTACGCAGATTGATTGTCTTCAATTAAAAACGTAGTATTAATAAGTATTATTGTAAAATACATGTAATGGTATAGACTATCTAAGCTTAGCTAAGATGGTGTAATGTTTCGGAAAATAATAGGAAGCATTTATCATTATTACGTAGTCTGTTGCTAAAAACTAAATAGTAGAGCAGGTATCATAATCATATTTATTGTAGTCGTGTTCATATCCATAAGCATTCTTGTTCTCCTATGATGTGCTTATGAACAGAGAACTTTACATTAATATTTACTGTTTTACACAACAGGGATTTCTAATACATGTTGCATTCTAATTCTGAGCTCATTTGTCTCACAATAAATAAGAGGATCTTTGCTAACAAACTTTGCAAACTTGAAGGGCAACTGTCTTAAGCATCTTCTTAGGAGGCCTTCGTCCAACCGTACTCAACTCACGTCCAACTCATGACGAAATCTGTAGTAATGAATATTTACATCTACTCTCTTGCAATATGCAATTAACTCTTCACAGGATGCTTAATATTACAACTACAAATACACGTATTATAGCAGTCACCGGCGTATCACGCACAGATCACGGATATTTTTTTATTCTTTTGAATTAAAATAAGTGTAATACGCATAACGTTTGTCTCTGACTTCCCACGGTGCTCAGATTTTAAATATTTTACAGCTTTATTCACGTTTAAAAATATCATCTGCAATTTTCGCAAAATAAAATATTTAATCTACTTGACTACAAACAGCGAAATTAGAAAACTTTAAGCCTGGAAAAAATATATAAAAAATAAATATCCTTGGTCTGACCACTTATTGGTATCACTGTCCTTTAAGATGATCAGATTTGGCAAATCAGTGCAACAACTTTGCAAATACTTAGGCATCATAGTGTACATACCAGTAGCCATAATATACTTTGTATTGTACCATTATGTAAAGTAATTTTAATGGCGTAGCTCATTTTGGTCATTGCTAAAGGGATGGATGGCTCATGATAGAATGCAATGAACTGCAAGGAAACAATTATGATAAGCAATTTATCAGAAGACTAAAAAATGTTGTTTGTACTATACTTACAGAAACTATCACGGATAGATTACATTACATTAGATAGATTAGATGAGGTGAAAGAATGTTATCCAGTACCTGTGAATGGCACCGCCAAATTAAAGTTTGACGGGAGATCATAATGAAGTAGCAATTCGGTTAGTAATATTGTGTAAATTGCTATCCTACAGATATGTAATGTATGGATATCATGTAGTAAAGCAAAAGTTAAGCTAAAGGTAAAGTGCACCTTGTAAGTAAGTATACTAAAATGAAAAAAGATTGATACCTGCTCTGGTATCACTATCAGTTTCATTTCAGTAGATACATCTTACACAGGATACATGACATAACAAGCATCATAACGTATCCTATACACTGTAATAAGTATTATGGTTAGAAGTGAGAAGATGTGCTCATTGTTTTCCAGGTAAACTGAAGACATTGCAAGGCAAGTGAGTGTAAGTGTAGCACATAGTAATTGCTAGTGTGAGTCAGACAGTAGAATCGAAAGAAAAGCAAAAAAGTTATTTACGTAGACTAATGGTAAGTAGAGACAAGGGATGTATGTAACTATGTAAGCATTGCATTAGATATCTCTATGTGGGTAATAAATCTGTAAGAAAGGTATAAGTAACTAAACTAACTACGTAAGCTTGAGATTTGCACTACATATTTGCAATGCATTGTTCTTCTCGTCTGCAGGTTGAATTTACTTGCATAGTTTAGAGTTTAGACTTAGACTTTAGACTAGACTAAATGGAAGGATAAGGGAAATAACTAAAGGTTCTTTTGTATCATATATCATGGTACCTGCAAATAAATATAATGAAGTGAGTGTAGTGTACGTAACAAGTAAAGTATATATGCAATGCAATGTACTAATGGAAGGTAGGCATGCAGTAAACTACAAAGTAGATTGCAGGTATGCTCTGTAATGTATAGCATATTTTGCAAGCACGATGATTGAGGATGCAGATGTAAGAAAAACATAATTTGCAAGGACCTTACTAAGAATTCGTGCATGGATAACTCCAATGGGGATGGATAACAAACACATTGAGTTCCATGCTAGACCAGGGAATATTTTTTAGTTTAGATAGGTAGTATGTAAGTATTATGTACATAAATATATGTAGATTTACGTATCCTTATACTCAGAGTCAAGAAAAGTCATACGAACCACAACCCATTACGAATATATGAATATCTTGTCTTCGCTCTTCGGGAAATCCTAGACTTTTTTGTCACTGTGCTGGACTCATATTTTATTAGCAGTAATGCACAATGATTATTATCTCACAGTGTAGCCAGTAAGTGTAGCATTTCTCAAAATAACTCCAGATTCTCACTCTCATTACTTGTTATCCATACGTAGATGAGTTTTCCAAACTGAAGTAAACCAAGCCAAATTATATAGTAATTTAAGTAAAAAGATTCTTAGCTGTTATAAGTATACCTTCAATGTGTGAACGGGCACCCAAACATATTAAAAATTATTGGCCTTTTCCAGCCCAAAAATTTCATACAGTCAATTATGTACCATAATATAGTAAATGCACTTTTGGTAAAGATGGAAGGGAAGGTTAGGTTTACAGTTTACATTTAGATAACCATATATTAAATTTATTTTACACTTTATCACTAAGTTATCTCCCAGGTATTTTACCTTTGGATAGTTCGTGGTCCTCTACTAATAGCTACCTTGCTTTGCAGAACTACACACAAAATTACTACATCACCAAAGTCTACTGTGTGATATTATTATTATTTTTGACGTAGGTAATCAGTATCAGAATATCAGATCGCATCGCCCTATCAGCTTACTTAATTTAGTTGAAACTTACCTGGATAAGCCTCCGCTGTAATTTCAACATTGTAGGTAGGAGCTAATCTACACATACCAAAATGATTACTACTCCTCTCCTGTCTTGTCTATGTCCTATGCTGTCTTATGGAGTTAACGGATGAGACTTTGTTGAGACTAGGATACCTTACCCGCTAGTACTAGAGATATAACATAAAGGCTAATGTAACGCAAAATTAAATGCAGTGCAATTGGAAGATGAAAAAAATGTTGTGTAATCCTAATTCAGTATGCCGTATAATAATGTTAACTATATAAAGGGTAGTCATATATTATGTAGCTTACCTGGAGCAAAGATAAAGAAACTAATTGGAGAAGAAGAGGCTAGAAAATTACATTTTTAACTTTGCCTCTTTATAATGTTCACTCACCTACTCCTCTTTATTTATAGAATATTATATCACTTCTGCAAGCATGTAGGTAAGGTACATAGCAATTACATATGCTAGGAGCTAGCTAGTTTAAACTTTAGATTATAGATAAAAATAATGTGAACTATTATCAGCTACCTACAGAAGACAATACATTAAATACATACTACATACACACACATTACATGGTTTTTTAGCTAAGACGCTAAATGTATTCACCTATAGATACAAATACAAAACCATAATTATATTAGTTAAAATATGAAAGTGTACCTCCACTACAATTAGTATCTGTACAAAACACATATAAAGTTTCTAACGTAAAGTTTCTTATGGTACACACATGAAAAATAATAATATTAACAAGTATTTTTCAACCTTTAGATGCAGTTTTATGTCTGCAGTAAATATACACACTAGAGTAGACTGAGACACAATAATATAATATCTTAAGAAGAGTGAGACAGTTGAGGCTATGTAATTTACCTCATCAGGCTGTATAGTTGAATGTTGAAGGAAAAGAATAAGGCTTGGTTTCATTTCGTTCTCTTCAACCGCGAACCACACCACAATGTTCTGTAATGTATTTCTGATGTTTGTAGCTTAGATACATATTATTACATATAAAGATTCTAGTACAAGTATAACATAGATTCCTTTAGAGAAGAGATGTGATATTTCCATCTGTACATACATTACACATTACATAAGATATGATGCAAAACGTATATAATATAATACTGTTCCCTGTTTGTTGTTATTAGTTTATACAGTACACATACATAGTTAAAATATATATTATTATATTACATAGAGGATAGAGATGATGAGAGTGAAGCTAAGGATGGATGAGACGAGAGGGAAAGTAATGTAGGTATTCTTATTTCTAATGCTTTTGGATGGCATACATTATTCAACATTCAACATTCAAGTCAAGATGAGATAGAGCGCCGTACCAGTTTACTACAGTCTGCTAGCTAATCTTAAGTACCTACCTAATAGCTCTGATGTTAACTATGTATGCATTTATGCGTCTGTCTGTATTACCTGTGTCTCCAATGTTTAATGTTTGCTGAGTATTACACAAACTAAAATAAGTAGTATCAGTAGCGAAAAGGAATTATAATGCTAACTATCTCTGTGTCATAGTCATAAGGAACTTTAGCTTATAATAATACTTATAGAGACATTTTTACTATGAACATCCTTCCATTTCCATATTCACATAGCGCACTAACTACTACGTAATATAAATAAGAAGTTGAAGCTTCCCAGTAGGTATTAAATTCTAATTGTCTTATGTACAACTATTTACGCGTTATGTTACTGTTGGACATTACATATTATGTGTTAGTTATACTAGTTAAACTATATTACTATATATCATTCCAAAGGTGAGTAAATAGTTTATGTTTGCTAGGTACACATTAGAATTATGCATTCATGGATGAGATAGGTAGAACATAGTATAGAGAAGAGAGAAACCTGTATTTCATTGTATTGCAAGTGTTAATATGTATATTCTCTATTTTACTTAATGTAAAAATGTTAGTTTCATAGATATTATGTGGTGTGTGAACATTTCTTGCGATGGATTGAGAATACAAAGTTAAAGACTAGTCTCGAGTCTTGGCTCGACTGTTATGTTGTGCTATGTTGTTATTTTGTAGTTACTTGCACTAAAGTACAGTACTACAGAACAGAGAAACACTGATACGCAAAGGTATGTTTGTTGTAACACAGGAATTAAGGGAAGAGCTGCAATAATACGAATATTGTACCTGCTACTTATCTGTTTATCAGGAACTATTGAACGCATACTAGTTTCTATAGTGTACATATTTAAGTATAACTTGGCTAATAGTAGGATACTCTCCTAAGGTTATGTTATGGATAGTGTACATTAGCATTTGTATTTGTAAACATAAATGTAAGTACATACATATATACTATGCGTAGGCTAAAGGAGTTAAAGTTAAACAATGCAATATAATGTAAAGTAAAATAGAACATACATAAAATGATGATACATTCACAGTAACATTAAATACTTTTCACTTTCAAGTAAGTTCAGTAACGTCAAATCAAGGGACTCTGTATAGAAATACACGGATGTTATACATACATACAGAGTAGACGAATGCAAATAAAGGTTTTGCTAAATGTAAAGTATTATTACATAGAGGAATATTGCTGCTAATACATACTTGTATCATAATTGTACTGTGTTTAATAATAAATGTATATAATTCTCATGTGGTACATAGTATAGTACTTATGTATGTATGTGTGTACGTTAGTCAAGTCAGTGAAATCTTTTACAGTGAGAGAATAAATAGTTATGCTATGTACTACATAAGATAAACATACCTAAGCCATGCTGATGCTATGATCCCGACAGTGAGCTAAGGCAAATTAACATTTGTATCGTAGCAAAGCAAAACCGACGTCAATAAATATATTTTCGGCCTGTTTCATCTCACTCATCTTATTGAAGGGAAAGGAACGTGCACTTAGGCTCACAATTACTTTACAGCATAATGCAACACAACGTCGGAAATTCTCTAATAAAAGTTTGCAACTTGTGTTGCATTTTACGGATTCAGTAGTTTTTGTTTGTGAAAATATTTTTTGGAAAGTATAACTTTGTATGTCGGAACGGTTTTCTCTGTTTAAGTCACTACCTACAGCTACGTTTACATCATACATATGCATGAGAGATGTGAAGAAATAGTTGCTGGTTGTTTTACATGGTTATTACTGTAAGTAGATTGTATTGTATTGTATTCACGTAATGCAATAGGTAGGCATTTTACTTTGTGTTCTCGCTCTTGTACTTACATAGATCATTATGGATAATAGTATGTAAAATGTATTAAGGAGAGTGATGTTATGAAAGAGATGATTTTTATTTAAATGGGAATTCAGTTGGGTAATCGACATTATAAGTTAGTACAATACAATATAATAATATTTATAGGTTATTAACCTTCTCAGTCTATTAATTGAGCTGAATTGTCGTAGAATATTTTTCATTTGAATTGAAATAGTAGAGCACAATATAATAATAGGATAAAAGAGAGAAAATAATTTAGAAAGATTCGAGTTGATTACACCTACCTGTTGCGCTCTGCTAGTAAATATGCACAATGTTGTTTGAGCTCTTGTCTTGGAGCTGGCTCCATTATAATACATGCATAGTTACATAAATGCAGATATATTTATCTGATGGAAGTGGAAGGAAGCAACTATCAGTCTGCTCTTCTTCAATAGTCGAAACTGGCCTACCCTGGCTGGCTTGGCTATTCAAAGAAATAAATGGCATGAAATTCACTGTAGTGCACAACGCAAAGCTGCAGCATGCAGAAAGATAGAACAGAAAATCTTCTCTTCTTGGACTAAGGAAAAAAGAGTCAAACCGGTTCAGGGCTCTTCAAAGCTGTAGTTTAGTCTTGTCTTTGCTCAAGATAAAAATTTACAAACACAGCAAGTGATTGTCATGTTGTGTTGAAATATGACAGATGATGATATGACATCTTGGAAATGAAATCCGTTCCCCAGCCTTGCCATGCCCTCTCTTCTTCCCTCTGAGCTTTGGAGAAAAGCTAAGAAATCTTTGTTGAACGATTTTCTATACAGATAAATAAATACTAAGAAAAAGCAGGTAGGTATACATAATTATATATCGCTTTTATAATCTCTAGAGGTACCTAACTGAAAAAGTTGTGCGTACTTATTTTTATCGTCGCATCATCATAACTATAGCATATAATAGAGATTACAATTACAAAAGTACATTTACTTATATTATAAATATGTCTACAGTACAGTCTACAGCAACTCAATGACCAGCAGTGTACCTCTAAGCGAGATAAACAAAAAATATATTAGTATCTACATACCGTGTAAACGAAAATAAATTGAAGATGGTTATAATCCCATATTTTGTTAAAGATCTACCTACCTTATGTAAGCTCCATGTGGTATATTACGTACAGTATGTGTAGTGTTAAGATTTAAAGACTCACTAATAATGTTTTCCTTCTTTTTTTCTAACCAGACGACTGTGCTCAGGCAACGGGTAAAAAATGTCAGAATGGCGCTTGCCTTGAGTCACAATGTCATTGCAATGATGGATTTGGTGGAAAAGGATGTGAGATGCCCGACGAGAATGAGTGTAAATTTCGCCCTTGCGACGTTTTCTCTCATTGCACAAACACCATGGGCAGTTTCTATTGTACATGCTTTCCAGGATACGAAGGAGATGGATTCAAATGCAAAGGTAAGC